>CM040241.1:175987886-176187886 GCA_022545495.1 Chrysanthemum lavandulifolium | reverse complement strand
TAATCACTGTATTAATATTTAGCAAAATCAAACTAAACTCATAAACCAAAGTTATAGATTTTTATGCAAAATCCATTACTAATATAATTCTAACTCCTAATCGTTATCTACAATAGTCTCTAGAAAACACATCAATCATGGAATGACACCTAGGGTGCGATTCTCACTTCCTATACCATAACATTGTTTGTATACTAATCAATTCTGAATTTACGTTGTATGAGGTACCTCATGATCAACAACCAACTTGGAAATTGTGATGAAAAGCAAAAACAAAACAATAATTGTAAAGACCGATTTAATCTACATTCGAGAGGTCGATGCGCAGTCCCATACACGTTAGGTAAATCAACTCTTTAAATGATATAAAATCACTTTTATTGATATTCAATAAAATTAAATTACAATCACGAACATTATTCTTAGATTTTTAGGTAAAAACTAAAAAGACATTCGTAATAAAGATAATATTCCCAATATTTATCTAAAATAACCTCAATAAAGAAGTATAACCTAATATTCAAAGTAAATTAATGCTATAATATACTCGTGCATAATTATTTATATAATAACCTAATATACAAAGTATAACATAATTTTAACCATCCTCCCTTAGAAACACCTTGTTCTGTTCAACAGAGATGTTAAAATAAACAAAGAAAGCAAACACTAAAACAAAACAAACAAAACCAAAAAAAAAAAAAAAAATGACACAAGGTACGAACTGGCTCGAATAAACAAGGAAAGCAAACAATAAATAAATAAATATATAAAAAGTAAGGATACAAGAAAAATTACTATTCAGTTCAATCCGCAAACAGTAAGAAAAGAAAGTCACTGAAGACAGTTTAATCGATGTTCGAGAGGTTGATTAGCTCTCCCACAGTTTACTTTCAAGAGGTAAACCAACTCTTCTAATGATTTATAATCACTGTATTAATATTTAGCACAATCAAACTACGCTCATAAACCAAAGTTATAGATTTTTTATGTAAAAATCCATTACTAATATAATTCTAACTCCTAATCGTTATCTACAATAGTCTCTATCTAACAAAGCCGTAATCATTATCTAAGACAACCCTGTAAACAGTTAAACACAAACCAGTAAAAACAAAAAAGAAACAAGTGCAAGTGCATGCGCAGGTACTTAAAGTTCAGACAAATGTGTTTTTGACTATATCTTGAACCTTTGAGATAAGTCAAAGGAAAGACTAAAAATAAAGTCTGAGGTAAGCTATACCTTACTGCCTGTGACCAACATTAGATATGAAAGGGGCCTTGCCGAAATGTGTAATAACAAATGGCCAAGACTACCCTGCAACACCAAATTTACGTATATAAGATCAATTCAGAAAATGACAGACATAAAGCAAGAATACTGTCATTTATGATGTCACTGAAAAGGACTGCATGATTTGCAAATTCAAACTAGAAAACACATCAATCATGGAATGACACCTAGGGTGCGATTCTCACTTCCTATACCATAACATTGTTTGTATACTAATCAATTCTGAATTTACGATGCAAAGATCGTATGAGGTACCTCATGATCCGTTTTGATAATCAAGCATTTCTTCAAATTCTGCCGTTCGTCCTCACTTTGATGCACTTTCCTGCGAGATAAATAGCATAACCACATTTTCATGAGAAAGTCATCTGATCTGTTAAGCTTATCAGGATACTTAATACAACTATTCACTACAAGCAGTAATAATACACTTTGGGAAACCTGCGCCCGTATCCTTTTCAAGCTATTTTTTCAGTAAATCCATTGGGGATAGAGCACAAGCGGGATCGACCCATTTATAAGTGAACGGCTCAAAATTGACACCTGTATATAAGACATCAGACAGCATTCTTAATAAAGTATAGCATTCTTAATAGAGTATCGAGTTAGCTAGGACAACAAAGTCCCACCACTCTAGTTCAAGACCTAAATTAGTTTTATGGATGAAGTTAGCATCAAGAGGGATAACCGGGAATGTTGTGTAATTAGGCACTGATACTATTGATATTTTGTAAATTGTGCTATCTAGTGACTTTGCATGATCCAGTCAATAAATGCATTCAACATGTTATTACAGATGACATGTGAATGAAGCATTTTCCTTTAAAAGGTTGTTTCTTAAGTATTAGCGCAAGCAGTGGTAAATGTACCCAAAAAAAATGTACTTTTGTTCCATCTTCCATGACTTCATGGCTTTTGTATGGTCCGATTACTTTTCTTTCCTGCCATCTAACTAAATAATGAGCCAAGTAATTTTACTAGAAATGTAATATTTTGATTCATGCTTTTAACACATATCTCTAAAGTTCATGCCAAGCATTAATGCAATGCATAACCCTGTTAAATGTGTGAAAAGTGTCAAAGACAACACGTTAAACTTGTGAAAAGATAAACGCAAATCTAAAGAAACGTTGACTCTATTCTAAGCATATAAAAACTTTGAGCAAAGTGAAATACAAGAGCTAGGAAGGAAATATAGGGACATTGATTAGTGTTATCTCCATTTAATACCTTAAATTCCATACAAAGTCAGACGCAACACCTAAGATCAAATGCAAGATGGGTACTAATCAATATCTGTTAAGTACATGTTTCTAACTAGCTACAATGGTTGTAATAACAACCAGCCTCATTATTGTGATGAAAAGCAAAACAAAAAACATAACAATGATAGTAAAGATATATTTAATCTACATTCTTGAGGTGTAAGCTGTCCCAGACAGAGTTTACTTTCAAGAGGAGAGGTAAACCAACTCTCTAAAAGTAAAGACAGATTCAATCCGCAAACAAGTAGAAAATGGAAATTAGTAAAGATAAATCTAATCGTTTGAGAGGCTGGTTAGCTCTACCACACTTTAGTTTCTAGAGGTAAACCAACTCTCCAAAAGTTATGAGAAATTCAATCCACAACCAACTAGAAAATTAAAATTAGTAAAGATAAATTTAAGCGCGCCTGAGAGGCTAATTAGCTCTCCCACAGTTTAGGTTCTAGAGGCAAACCAACTCTTCAAATAATTTATGATCACTTAATCAATATTCAGCACAATTAAATTGCAATCATAAACCATATTTATAGATTTTTTACACAAGAATCCATTCTTAATAATAATTTTAGCTCCTAATCTTTATCTAAGAAAGTCATAATCTTTATCTAAGATTATCTTAATCTAAAAATATATATAAAATATAACATCAAAAATATAACTAACTATTAATATAATCATATAATACTCAGGATCTAACATTATTCCCAGCCCCAAAACACTTTGTTAAGGTGTTGCTGAGTGATCTGAACCAGTTCAATAAACAGCAAAGTAAACAACAAAATACAAAACAAATAGTAAAAATAGCTTCAATAAACAGTTTACTTTTGAGAGGTAAACCAACTCTCCTGATGATATAAAATCACTTTATCATAATCCAACATCAATTATAGACCTAGTTAATAGGGTTTTAGATAACAATACATTCTTAAGAAAAACCCTAAATCCTAATCTTATAATAAGTAAAACGCATCAAAAATGATGAATATGGAATTTAGATAAAGAAGTTCTAATCACTACCTAAAATAATAATTAATATTACAATATAACTACTATGTAATTATTAATATAATAACATAATATTCTAAGTCAAAAGTTATTTCCATGCACCCTTTCTTAGAAACTCCTTGTTGTGTTCTAAAGGTGTTGCCAAGTGATATGCACCGCTCGAGTAAACAAAGAAAGCAAACAATATAACAAAATCAATAGTAAAGACATATGCTACGAACCGCTTGAATAAACAATGAAAGCAAACATAAATAGTGAAGCCAGATTCGATATATAAAAACTAGAAAAGAAAATCAGTAAAGATAAATTTAATCGACGATTGAGCGGTCGATTAGCTCTCCCACAGTTTACTTCGAGATGTAAACCAACTCTTCCAATAACATATTATTATTTAGAAATCCATAATCTTTAATTAAGATCCGCTTTCTAACAATTAATTCAATGATAACATCATAATTAAAACTAATTATTAACATAATAATACAATACTTGGGGCCTAACATTATTCCCAGCCCCAAAAACACTTTGTAATGTGTTGTTGAGTGATGTCAACCGGCTCAAATAAACAAAAAAGTAAACAATTAAACACACAAAAATAGCAAAAATAGTATACCAAGATTCAATCAACGTTCGAGAGGGTCCATTAGCCCTCCAACGGTTTACTTTCGGGAGGTAAACCAACTCTCGATGATATAAAATCACTTTATCATTATTCAGCATAATCAACCACCAATTATAAACCTAGGTAATAGATTTCTAGATAAGAATACATTCTTATTTAAACCCTATATCCTGATCTTATGATAAGTAAACGTGTAAAACGCATCCAAAAATTATGAATAATGTCTTCATAAGAAATCGAGATTACATCATATACTTTATGACATGTCAAACCTGAATACCATACCATCATAATTGATGTCATGATAAAGAAATCCACATAAATTTATTGTATATACTTATAATTTGCCTAGTGATGCAAAGATCATGAAGGAAGTTAAGGATTACCCATAATTGAATTTTATATCTCAGGTTTCAAGTTCTGCAGTGCGACTCTCACTTTGATGCAGTTTCCTGTGATGTAATAACATAATCACATTTACACAAGACTGCAATAGACTAAACACCTTCAAATTTTGAATTAAAGCCTTAAAAACACATATACACTTGACGTACAAAGGTTATCTTAATTTTCAAATTGTGGCAAGGATACACGGCAGAAGCTTCACTAGCATCTCTCCATTCTTCCCACTTACACTAATAAACATACAAATAGATGTAACATTAATTCTAACTAAACAATACATTAGGATAAACTTGTTGAAAGACGGAGACTTACCCGATTCTACCTTGGGTGTCATCTTATGAATGTCATCATTTTCCTATTGCAATGCCAAAAGTAAGTATTGAGTTATCCAATAAATTGTCTTATAAAATTTATGAAAATACCAAAGAAATTAAAGCCTTTTCACGGAAAGCCATATGATCTGTTAAGCTCACCAGAATACTTGACACGATATTCTACTCTTTACAAGCACTAATAATACACTTTGGGCAACCTGCGACCCAAATCTTTTTAAAGCTAATTATTTAGTAAACCCATTAGGGATAGAGCCTCGAGATCGACCCATTCATAAGTGAACAGATAAAAACTGCCTCTATAAGAAATCAGACAGCATTCTCAATAAAGTATGTAGATTAAATTAACCATGATAATAAAAGTCCCACCACTCCAGTTCAAGACCTAGATATGTTCTATGGAAGAAGATGTTAGAACTAAAAAGTATAACTGGGAATGTTGTGTAATTAGGCGAGGATACCAATTATGTAGTAAATTGTGCACTTTGCATGATCCAGTCAATATAGACATTCAACCTAGTTATTACAGATGGCGTGTGACTGAAGCATTTGGGTTTGTTGTTTCTTAAGTATTAGCACAAGGATTGGCAAATGCATTTCTCTTTCCATCTTTCGTGATTTCATGTATTTTGTATGGTTCAGGTACTTTTCTAACCGATATTTTACGAGAATGATAACATTTTGATTCATGCTTTTAACACATATCTCTACACTTCATGCCACAAACCCTAAAAGGGATAAAGGTTAGTGATAAGCATTAATGTAGTGCATAACCCTCTTAAAATGTGTGAAATGTCAAAGACAAAACTGTTACACTGACAAAAGTAACCATGATATACTTGGGGAAAGATAAACGCAAATCTAAAGAAATGTCAACCGTATTCTAAGCATATAAAAACTTTGAGCAAATTGAAACACAAGAGCTGAGAAGGAAATACAGGAACATCAATATTAGTAAAGTATGGGTTTCTAACTATAGACTGCAATGGTTGTCATAACAACCAGCTTCGATACTGTGATGAAAAGCAAATCAAACAAACAATACAGTAAAATAATAGATTTAATATACATTCGTGAATTCGATGAGCAATCTGAGACACATAGTTTACTTTCAAGAGGTAAACCAACTTTCTAAATACTATTCATAACACTATTCATACATTTATGGGAAATAACATTCATGGTAAACTGTAATTCCCAATCTTTATATAAAATTACAAAAAATCTATAAAAAAAAGTCCTAACCACTATCTAAACTAATAATTTAATAATATAATCACAACGTAATAATTAATATAATAATACAATATTCAAAATCTAAAGATAAATTTAATCGACGTTCCAGAGGTCGATTAGCTCTCCCACAGTTTACTTTGAGAGGTAAACCAACTCTTCAATAACATATGTAACATATGTAACATATGATTATGTATAAAGTCGTAACCCTTATCTAAGATTCTCCTAATCTAATAATTAAATCAATGATATAACATCATAACTATAACTGATTATTAATATAATAATACAATACTGTAACATTAGTCCCAGCCACAAAACACTTTGTAATGTGTTGTTAAGTAATGTCAACCAGCTCAAATAAACAAAAAAGTAAACAATTAAACACACAAAAATAGCAAAAATACTAAAAATAGATTCAATCGACATTCGAGAAGGTCCATTAGCCCTCCAACAGTTTACTTTCGAGAGGTAAACCATCTCTTTTGATGATATAAAATCACTTTATCATTATTCAGCATAATCAAGCATCAATTATAAACCTAGGTAATAGATTTCCAGATAAGAATGCATTCTTATTTAAACCCTATATCCTGATCTTATGATAAGTAGAAGTGTAAAACGCATCCAAAAAATTATGAAAAATGTCTTAATAAGAAATCCAAATTACATCATATATTTTATGACGTGCCAAACCTGAATACCATGCCATCATAGTTGGTGTCCTGATAAAGAAATCCATATAAATTTTTTATATTATACTTATAATTTGCCTGGTGATGCAAAGATCATGAAGGATTACCCATAATGCGAATTTTATATCTCAGGTTTCAGGTCACAAGGCAAGGAAACAACTTACTGTGTTTGTGAACATCAAGCCTTTCTTCAGATTCTGCAGGTCGACTCTCACTTTGATGCAGTTTCTTGCGATGTAAATAACATAATCACATTCACCCAAGACTGCAAAAGACTAAACACCTTCAAATTTTGAATTAAAGCCTTAAAAACACATAAACACTTTACGTACAAAGGTTACCTTAATTTTCAAAATGTGGCAAGGATACACGATAGAAGCTTCACTTGTATCTTGCTCCATTCTTCTCACTTGCACAAATAAACATACAAATAGATGTAACATTAATTCTAAGCAAACAATACGTTATAATTAACTTGTTGAAAGACGAGACTTACCAGATTCTACCTTGAGTGTCATTTTATGAATTTCATCATTTTATAAATAACCTGTATTGCAATGCCAATAAGTAAATATTGAGTTATCCGATAGACTGTCTTTTAATATTTATGAAAACACCAAAGACATGAAACACGCCTATTCATGGGAAAGCCATATGATTTGCTAAGCTTATCAGAATACTTATTGCGACATTCTACCCGCTACAAGCACTAACAATACACTATGGGCAACCTATGACCCATATCTTTTTTTCAAGAAACCGGTTAGGGATGGAGCATCAGCGGGATCGACCCATTCATAAGTGAACAGATCAAAATTGACACCTCTATATAAGACATCAGACAGCATTCTTAATGAAGTATATCATTCTTAATAGAGTATGCAAACCGAATTAACCAATAGAACAAAGTCCCACCACTCTATTTCAAGACCTAAATAAGTTTTAGGATGAAGAAGTTGGCATTAAAAAGGATAACTGCAAATGTTGGGTAATTAGGCGAGGAAGCTACTGACATTTTGTATATTGAGCTGTCTGGTGACTTTGCATGATCCAGTCAATAAATGCATTAAACCTAGTTGAACTTGTGTAAAGATAAACGCAAATCTAAAGAAACATCGACTCTATCCTAAGCATATAAAACTTTGAGCAGAATGAAACGCAAGAGCTGGGAAGGAATTACAGGGACATTGACTAGTATTCATTAAAACATATATCTTCTTTTAATACATCATATTCCATAAGATCAAATGCAAGATGGATACTTGATCAATATTATTTAAGTACAGATTTCTAACTATAGACTAAAATAGTATTCAAAACAACCAGCTTCAATATTGTGAAAAGCAAAAAAAACAGCAATAATAGTAAAGATAGATAGTCTACATTCGTGAGGTGTGAGCAGTCCCGACACAATTAATTTACAAGAGGTAAACCAACTCTCGACGGGTAAAGAGAGATTCAATCCACAAAAATCAGAAAATGAAAATCAGTAAAGATAAATTTAATCGACGTTTGAGAGGCCGATTAGCTCTCCCGCAGTTTACTTTCTAGAGGAAAACCAACACTTCCAATAATAAATATAAACCATATTTATAGATTTTGTATACAAGAATGAAGAATCCATTCCTATAATAATTTTTAACTCCTAATCTTTATCTAATGGAGTCGTAACCTTTATCTAAGATCATCTTAATCTAACAATTAATATAATAATATAGCATCATAACTATAACTAACTATTAATACAATAATACAATACTGGGTCTAACATTATTCCCAGCCCCAAAAACACTTTGTTAAGGTGTTGCGAGTCATGGAACCATCTCAAATAAACAACAAAGTAATAAAACACAAGAAATGGTAAAATAGCATCAATGGACGTTCGAGAGGGTCAACAGTTTACTTTCGAGAGGTAAACCAACTCTCATGATGATATAAAATCACTTTATCATAATTCAGCATAGTCGAACTTCAATTATAAACCTAGTTAATAGGTTTTAGATAATATTAATAATAATACATTCTTAATAAAACCCTAAATCCTAATCTTATAATAAGTAAAACATATCCAAAAATGATTAGTAATGACTTAATAAGAAATCCGGATAAAAAGTCCTAATCACTACCTAAAATCATAATTAATATTATTATAACTCCTCGTAATTATTATTGGTGTAATAACATAATATTCAATGTCTACCGTTATTTCCACACACCCTCCCTCGTAAACATCTTGTTCTGTTCTAAAGGTGTTGCTAAGTGATATGCACCGCTCGAATAAACAAAGAAAGCGGACAATGAAAGAAAATAAATAGTAAAGACACATGCTACGAACCGCCGAATAAACAACCAAAGCAAACAATAAAACAAACAAAAAGTAAAGATAGGTCAATCCGCAAACAGTTAGAGAAAAGAAATTAGTGGAGATAAATTAAATCGACATTCGAGAGGTCGATTAGCTCTCCCACATTTTACTTTTGAGAGGTAAACCAACTCTACTAGTGATATATAATCACTTTATCGATATTTAGCACAATCAAATTACAAGCAAACCAAAGTTATAGATTTTTATACAAAATCTATTACTAATATAATTGTAACTCCTAATCTTTATCTAAAATAGTCTCTATATAATAAAGTTGTAATCATTATCTAAGACTATCATAATCTAACTAACAATAAAATTCATAATATAACATCATAAATATAAGTAATTATTAAAATATACAATACTCGAGTCTAACATTATTCCAAGCCCCAAAAGAACTGTCAAGGTGTTGCTGAATGATGCAAACCGGCTCATATAAACAAAAAAGTAAACAATAAAACACACAAAAATAGTAAGAATAGATTCAATTGATGTTCGAGAGGGTCAATCAGCCCTCCAAGCAGTTTACTTTGAGAGGTAAACCAACTCTCCTGATGATAAAGATCACTTTATCATTATTCAGCATAATCAATTTCAATTATAAACCTAGTTAATACAATTTTAGATAAAATGCATTCTTAATAAAACTCTAAATAATAATCTATTGATAAGTACAACGCAAGAAAAGTAATGAATAAAGTTTTAATAAGAAATCCAGATAACATCATATACTTTATGATAAGTCAAACCTGAATACCATACTATCATAGCTGATGTCATAGTTAAGAAATCCATATAAAATTATTGTATTATACTTAAAACTATAATAGAATAATGACATTCTGGTTCATGCATCTAACTAATATCTCTAAATTCCAAGCAACAAACCCCTAAACAAAGATAGATGTAAGCAATCGGCATTAATGCAGTGCATAACCCTATCTTTTAAAAACGTAAAAAGAAACAAGTGCAAGTAATTAGAGTTCAGACAAATATGTGCTTTTGACCATGTCTTGAACTTTGGGATAACTCAAAGGAAAGACTTAAAGAAAAATAAAGTTGAGGAAAGCTATACCTTTCTGCTTGTGACCAACATAAAGTTTACCTCTTGTTCTTTCAGTGATTGCAGACTGTAACATTAGATATGAAGGGGACCTTGCCGAAATGAGACATAACAAAGGGCCAAGACAACCTGCAACACCAAATTTGACCAAATTATATTTATCCAGGAAATGACAGACATAAAGCAAAAATACTGTCATTCATGTGACCATTATTATTCAAACTTCCTCCACGTCATAATAAACATGATTGTGGTGTTAAATGCCAAGGACTGTATAGTTTACAAACATTGTCTATTGTGAAATGAACACCTACGATATGCTCCTCACTTTCTACATCATAGCCTTGTTTTTATACTAATCAATTCTGAATTTACGTTGTAAGATGTACTTCATTATCCGTGATATGACTTCAAAAACTGTACCTCAGGTAACGACTGTTTGTAAAAATTCTATTAATGACCATTTTCTTCACCTGCAAAGACACCTTTCTGGATGCCGTATGGCTTTCTGATTTTACAGAAAAGATGATGCAGTTCAGTGCTCACTTTGATCCGCTTTCCTGTGAGGTAAATACCATAAACACAACTACATAAGACTGCGAAAGAGTAAGCATTAAAGAATTTGAATTAAATCCTCAAAAACACATATACACATCAGAAAACTTATTTGCAGTTACCTTAATCTTCAAAATCTGGTATGGACAACGAGCAAGCAAGCGATAGCAGCTCCACCAGTATCCTGCTCCATGCTTCCTACTTGCAGCAATAAACATACAAAGAGAAGTAGCATTAATTAACTTTCAAAATTATAATTAACTTGTTGAAATACGGGGACTGTGTGAATTCTACCTTGAGTATTGTTTAATGAACATAAAAGACTTACTAAGATCTACCTTGAGTACCGGTTAAGAACATCATCATTTTATGAATAACCTATATCGTGATGCAAACTAGCAAGTATCGAATAATCAGATAGATTATCGTTCAAAATTTATAACACTATCTAAGACTAGTAAAGAAACCACAGCTGTAAAGAAAGTTTTGTAAGGCAATAATTTCCTTGTGGTTTAGTAAAGAAGCTTCTCAAATGACTTTACTGCCACAAAACTGGAGTATAAAGTTTTAAATCCAAATTTATAAGAGTGCACATATAAATTGTAAGAAAAGCACCTTGGAATCTTGGAACTTGCTTGATATAGAAAGCTCTTTCTCCCCATTCTCAAGTTTATTGCTTTTGAGTTAAACTGATCAATCAAAGTATCTGGCCAGAAAACTAACAGATAAAAATACAATATATAAACTCCTATCAACCTAAGTATGAAAATGCACCAGATGAATACAAATATCGTTAACTTCACAAGCAAACATAGCATGCATACACCAGTAAGTTATAACATGATATATACAGGCATACAGCAATTACTACTGGATGGGGAAAAATCTTCTGACACATAAGAATTTAAAATGCAAAACTCAGATTCAATACAACTAAGCTTCATGTATAAACACACTTACCGTACATACCCATTTTACTTGGTTAATCTGATGTGACCCTGTGTATGAATGCACTAACATATGAAATCTCAATACATATTACATAACCATATTTATTCATTAAAAGACCTAAACTAAGCTGTTATATAGACAAAGTTATGTTTTTAAGAGGCTATAAGCCCTTATGGACTTTCAACCCCATCGACCCCTTTACGTTCTCTTAAATGTAATGTCCCCTGCATCGACTCATTCATACGTAAATGGGTCAAACTTGACACCCTATTATATATGTACTCTACTAAAAGGATAATACATCCCTGCCAATAATATTCAGACAGGAAACACAAGCGCGTGTGCTGTAGAACACCCTACCTCGCGTGCTAAAGCATAACAGAATTGTAGCCAAGATGTCAAGATTTTGGTGCATATTCTAAAATCCAAATCATGACAATGAAAATTTTCTAGTACATGTATGAGGTTTTTATTAATTGTGACATACCCGGGATGTCTTCATAATAGCTGTAGCCGAGGCTGGTCATACATTCAACAAATGAAGATAAACCGTTGAGCCACATGCCCTCTTCACCATGACACCATCTACAAGTACATTTAAGTGCTACAACTCAGTTTTTAGCAATTAATATATATCAAGCTTCAGTAAAAAAGATTTGATCTTTGTGACTTTACCATTTCTGATTTCTTAAATTTGATCTGTAAAAACGAGAAAGCATTAGAGCACTTGATGTGCATTTTTCTCTAAAACTTCCACCGACGAGTAACCGTCGTGGCTGATAGAAGTGACGGATTCTTATCGGTCAAAAGTGACGGTTTCTTGGCAGTGATGGACGGATGTGGAGCTTTTGGCGGTCAAAAGGGTGGCTTTTGGCGGTCACACGTGGCGTTCTTGGGATCGTGACGGTTTTTAGGGACAAAATGAGTGGTTTTTGACGGTTTTAGTGGACAGTACAGGTGGTTTTTGCTGTTAAGTGTTTCTTGGTAGTCAAAAGTGGCGGTTTATTTTGGACTGCATTTTAGTCACAAGTGACGGTTTTTAGAGGAAAAATGAGCGGTTTTTGACTGTTTTAGTAGACAACATGGTTTTGGCTGTTTACGGTTTTTGGCAGTTAGAAGTGCGGTTTCTTGGTAGTCAAAGTGGCGGTTTATTGGTGGATGGACAAAAGTTTTTGGTGGTCACAAACGGTGGTTTTATAGCAGTCACAAATGATGGTTTTGGGAAAGTGATTGCCTTTTGGGGGTCAAAATGAGCGGTATTTTTGGCAGTGGACAGAACAGGCGTTCTTTTGGCGGACAGAATTAATAGTTTCTTGGCGGTGACGGACATAAGTGGAGCTTTTTTGCCAGTCACAAGGAGTGATTTTTCAGCAGTCACAATTGGCAGTTTTTCAGAATGGGACGGTTTTTTTGGGGGAATAATAAGCGGTTTTTTCACGGTTTTAGTGGACAAAAGAGGTGCTCTTTTGGCGGACAGAAGTGGAGCTTTTTTGGGAGTCACAAATGGTGATTTTTCAGCAGTCTCAAGTGGCGGTTTTTCAGAAGGTGACGGTTTTTTGGGGGACAAAGCGGTTTTAGTGGACAGAACAGGTGCTCTTTTGGTGGAGAGAAGTGGAGCTTTTTGGGCAGTCACAATAGTTGGTTTCTCAACAGTCACAACTAGTGGTTTTTCAGAATGCAACGGGGACAAAATGAGTGTTTTTTTGGCAGTTTTAGTTGACAGCAGAGCTGCTTTTCTGGTGGACATACGTGTTGGTTTCTTAGCCGACATAAGTGGTGGTTTCTTGGCTGTTATGAGTGATGGTTTCTTGCTAATCAAAAGTGGCGGTTTCTTGGCGGTGACGGACAGAGGTGAAGGTTTTTTGGTGATTTGAGTGTCAATTGAAACCTCCTCATCCTTCAAACGCGAGAAATTAGCTTCAAACCAAGCTCTATCGGCATCATTGTACACCTAAACCACAATAAAGATAATATAAGAAAAACGTGAGCCTTATTAAGAAAAAGGTTAAAGAGTCAATTGTCTACCTCATCAACAGTCTCCATTTTCTCAAATTGAGGAGATAAAATGGAAAGAAATGGACTTTCACATTCTCGATCCGCAACTTTGCATCTACATCTAACTAAAGGAGTAGCTGATGTGTGATTGGGTCGTGCAAACAAATCCTGAAATGATTAAAACAAAAACAAAAAAATCAGGTTACATACCATTTTGCTCTAAAATATTTCTTGCAAACGAGTTATCCATCTAAAACAAGTAATCGGCTCAACACAAGAGGATCATGCTGCTACTGAACTTGATATATATTTAAGAATGATACTCAATTTGAGACAACATAAAGAAGTTACTGACAATGAGTCACACACACAGAACCAGATAATAAAAGAAGAAAATGGGGTTGGAACAAGTGTGACCAAAGAAGTATGTCAAAATGAGACTCAACTTCAAGTGTTGAGTGAAGCAAATTCAGAACAGCATGATGAAGTTACTGAGAACGGGCCACATGAACAGAACCAGATAATACGAGTTAATTTAGGTGACTTAGATGAAAAAGTTCTAGAAGACAACGAGGTTGAAACAAGTGTAGCCAAAGAGGTATATAAGAAGGGGGTTGATATGTACACGGGTGACTTTACTTGACACACATAAATTTAATGTTGATTGACTGTAATGCCCTTTACTTATTTTGACCAAATTATCTAACTTTATTTTTGACAAAATCACTCCTGCATATCGTCCCCAATCCCTCCCGTGACATCTGGTTTCGACAGCCACAGGCTGCCCTCGCTACCCAGACTCATGGTCGTGACCTATCGTGGCAGTCACTTAATGAGCAGATCAAAATACTTAAGAACGAGTTGATTATTTCAAATATGAAGATATAAAATAATGACTGTAGTTTCACTTTGATGTGTCAAATTTAAAGATATAAGATTATAACTGAATAGTAGAAACAAACTAGCGATCACACTTTTGCAAAAGTTGGGAATTGAACAGGAATCAAAAGACAATCACAGTGATTTAGTTGCGAGTATCCTATGGACAAGCAGAAACCCGACATTCTCAAAACTAAACCAACTAGCTTGGAGAAATTAAGAAAAAAAAGTTTCACATTGTAACTATAAAAGTGAAAAGCCCTTGTCAACACTTTTTCCTTGCATTTTTCATTTTTTCTAAAAAAATCAAGATCTTGAATTATAAATGAGTCTTATTACTGTAAAAAGATTCTATCTTTATGAAGGCATTACTTCATCTTTTACCAAATAAGCCAAATCCAATCACTAGTTACTTCTAAACATAAGCATACACCACATTTTTATAAAAATGGAATCTTTATAACATGAAGATTAAAGAAAAAAAACTTACATAATAAAACCGAGAAATCTTGATGCACATCCATGAGATACCTGCAGAAAAAATCAAAAACAAATACAAAGACAAGTATAAAACTAAACAAAACATCTTGTGTGTAATCGATCGACAGAGAGCAAATGAATAGGCGATTGCGTTATGAAAATGCGATGGCGATTGCGATTTGCGTTTGAGGGATTCTGGTTTTCTTTTCTCAACTATTGCGATTGAGAGATTATGGGTTGTTTTTTATCATTTATATATGTTCCTATCACCGACATATCTTATCCATATAATCTCCCTAATTATTTTATTTATTCATTTATTTTTTTTTTTTTTTTTTTTTTTTTAAAGATTTTTTTCTAACACTTTATACTGTGGCGAGGCTGAGCCGCGATTCTACAAGTTTGCGGCAGCTCACATACTATTAAATCAAAGATATTGAATAAACGATAAATTAAAAATATCACCACATAGTTTAGTAGTAAAATAACTGATATTTTCACGAGAGATATATAAGGTTTAAAAAGGGAAGAATATCTCGATTAACTCGTGTATATGAGTTTAAAAAACTCGACATTTATGAGTATGTCCCTTTATATGTAAAAAATAATGACATATATACTCATGCCACCAAACACTTGCCATAAAACATAAAATTTCAGATTAGTCAAAATGCTTTTTCCACAAATGTATCTATTTTTGATGATTTTAAAAGAATACCTTTATGCATGGGAAAAAATCTTGCAACATATGATAAAGAAAAACCCAACAAAACTCGTTAAGTCCTAAAATTTTTAAAAATGTCGCTAATTTTCGTTGAAAGTATCACCAAAAATTATAGATGTTTCGTGAAAAACTTAAATGTGTGCAACAATAAAAAGATAAAATAAAGGGAGGGGAGTGTGTAACACCCCAAAATTTAACGTTTAGTCATAAACGAGCAGGTTAACCCGCACGTTGCTGCGGGAAACCTTTTATTTTGCAAAGCGATACAAAGTCGCGGACAATTTAAAGAATGTAAAACCTTTTGAAACAAATAACAAAACTATACGGCGTACTAACAATGCTTTGCAATAGCGAAAAGTTTTAACAAAAACTTTAACGTGAGCATTTGCTTATAAAAAATACGCGTTCATTCATAATGGCATAAATACATTCATAACCATATTTTCACGTTCATGGCGAAGTCGACATTCAATACGAGAAGATAGCTATAGTCAAACATAGCGAGATTCAAATTACTCAAGATAATAAGCTTTATATTTGGCAATATTCAATCAAATACAAAGACTCAAATAATATCTTATAAAACCATCTTCAGGAAGAAAAAAAAGTCATCAAGTTCTTAGAGCATAGGGTATGGTAACTTGGACTTGTGTGTTAACCTTTAACATTGTGGCGTTAAGGCATGTTAACCACACCGTGTGTAGCGTTAAGGTGGGCGTTAACGGGGCATGTTAAGCCCCTAACGCTGCGTTAAACCTTATATCAAATATTAAAAAAATCATTTCACCTCCTCAACCATTACCTTTGCATTTAAAACAAATTATGCTTAAAACTAGACACACCTAAACACTTTATGCTTAAAACAAATGCCCTTTTTCTTATATATATTTTTAACCTAAACCATTTATAAATGAGTCTTATTAGTGTAAAAAGATTATATCTTAAAACATTGTGGCGTTAAGAAATGGCTCACTATTTATAGGCAAAAAAACACTACTGTTCCTCGGATCCCACGGATCCCTTACATGAGGGATCCGTCTAGTGTAATCTGGGGGATCCGTAGGACGCTCCTCCTAAATGGGTTATGGGTCATGGATCATGGGTCATGGGTCATAGACTTTGGACCATGGGTATCCAAATAGATACAATGTATCTAGAAGATGCAATGCATCTAGTCAATGGGTCTTGGGTTAGCTCCATGGGTTATGGATATGCTCCATGGGTATGGGTCATGGGTTATGGTTTTTACCCATTCTAATAAACTATTACAACAAATAAATTATTACAACAATTTATGTTAAATGATTATATATGTAAATGCTTTACAAAAATAACATGTATCCTTATAATTTTACTTATGATAAGGTTAATTATGGAAGTTTTGGTGAGTGATGATGTTGATGCGATCAAGGATGTGGTTAAGTATGAATCGCATTTCGTCCCTAATTTCCATTGCAAGTTCCCTAGTGGATTGGCAATGTTCACAATGTAAATGATGTGGGTATTGTGTGTGGATGGTTTTCGGGTTAGTTTGATTTGTGGAAGGCGGAATATGTGGTGGAAAAGTTGGAAAATATGAATCAAAGTCCATTATGTTGGTAAGTGGTGGAATATATGAACCTAGATGTTGTTGTAAGATAATGGGAGCTAAAGGTGGTGAAGTTGCAAGATCTTTGTAAAGTGTGTTTGGGGATGTTGGTGGTGTTAAAAAGACTAGTTCTTTTGGGTTGGAAGTTTGTTGAAATTATGTGGGTGGTGGAGTAGACACGGGTAGTGGGGTTGTTTTCGGAGTTTGAAGAAGTTCCAATAGGGTGATCTTAGGTGGAGACTTGATAGGTGATGGTGGTGATGTACTTGTTGGAGATGATGGAGGTGCTACTACGGAATCATTTGGAGGTGAATGAGTAGTTTGTGATGAACTTCTTGACAATGGTTTGGCTAAACAACAAGGCCGGATGCTAATCCGTGCGGTTTTTCTAGATTTGGGTGGTGGTATTACGGAAGGTGGTAGGATAAAGTTTTGGATTTCTTGAAGAGGAGTGTTTGCACTAGGTGATTCATCAATGTTGGAAGATCTTTTGGATAACATGATGATGATTGTTTGTGAGGTTGAGAGTGATGGATGTGCAAGCATTTTGGAAATCTTATTTATAGAGAAAATAATGCATTATAATGAATGATTGACCCAAAATGTGGACTAAAATCTAATGATTAGATATGAATTTAAGGCATATGATCATGAGAACACAAGCATTAAGTAACATTGTAACCACTCGTAAATTTCCCTACCGATTTTTTTTGCGACTATATTTTTTTTTCCTTCTTTACGAACTATAATTACGACAAGTCACGAGATTTTTCCACCTCGACCTCGATAATAAAAATTATATAAAATAATATATAATAAACTTTTATATTTTATTTCTCACCGGGCCTCTTAACCCGACCCGATCCAATCCATTTTATTTTATTGGGCTCGCGTGTTCTACCCGATCCAACTATTTTATTTTTCGTTGGGCCTAGCCCTTTTACTTCTCAAACCCAACCCACTCTTAATTACATGTTGTAGCAAATGTGTGCAAGATAAATTGGAACCAAATGTTTTCATGTTTTTGACCTTTTGTGGAAATAACGAGTCAAACAAAAACACATATCAAACATTTAGTCAAACAATAACATGTGATGGCCTTTTGATCTTGTGATCCCAGCGTGACCCAACAATGCCAACATGTAGCCTTTACTTTTGTTTGGTCAACTCTACTTTTTCATTCTCTTTTTGCTGCTACCCTATGACAGAAACACAAAATAAGGCAACAAAACAAAGTAATAAAATAAATCCCATATCTATCACTATCATCCTTGTTCTCAGCTTCTTCCTTCCCAACGCGAGTCAAACGCAACATGGTTATATCACTTTCATTTTAAAACACACCCACATGCTAGCATGCATAGTTGACTTTCTCCTTTCTTGTGTGTCAGACCTATCAACGACAAAACAAGCACAAAACACAAAGACTATATCCAACCCATGTGAGTTTTCTTTTTCTTTGTTTCTAGCTGAAAAGTCATACTACAACATTTAATGAATTATCAAGGGTTTTTAACGTGTGCGCAAGACATACGTATAAAAGGGTGCGGGGCTGAAAAGGACATCCGGACCCACATATTTTATTTAAAAGTGTATTTTTTGTAGGTCCGGACATCCTTTTCATGGGTCCGCCGTCTTTTATGTGCTTAACATGTGTCCCAAGACATGTTAAAAAAACCCTTGTCTAAATCAAGCAACCCCAACACTTCATCTATTTTGTACCATGCGTAAAAGGATTAAGATACTAGTCAACAACTCACTCTTGTTTTCTCACTATATAACCGAATCACAACTAAACGAAGCTCACATATTTTCCTCTTGCTACCACACTCAAAACTCAAATACAAAAACTCTTACCGCATCCTTACACCACTGTCAAGCCAAAGAGAATAGAAAGAAAGATTTTGTGTACGAAAACAATGGCTAAATATGTTACGTAGGAGTTGTATAGTTACGGGTTTTGTTCATTACGGGTTTGAGTTTTGGAAGCAATCGGGTTCACTTTGGAAAGCATATCGGGTTTCTTTGGTTCTCATTCTTGTCCATCCGTTTTCCTACACCACCGCACCGCTCTTGGTGTCGTAAGTTTCTCAACCTATTCTAATCCGTAACAAACTAAGGCTTTGTGGTAAATGTATTTCTTGAACTATATATATATATATATATATATATATATATATATATATATATATATATATATATATATATATATATATATATATATATATATATATATATATATATATATAACTCCCACACACCTCCTTTGATACTTACGAGCTTCACGTTGTTAAACGTATGTGTTTGCAAAACTTATATTCATGAAAGTTTACTTGCTTCGTTAAAAATAAAACATCATAAACACAACACTTTTACTCGACTGTTATAAACCAAACTTCGTTATCATGTGTTACTATGCTTATGGGTGGATTACGAACAATAAACACGGAACTTTTAACGTAAAACTAACCAAATAACCACTTTATACTCACCGGGTTTTGAAAGGAAGTTTAAAGGATTTCGAAGGCGTTTGACACCTTTTGAACGTGTATAAATGATTTACAAACAATTTCATGGAACATATAAACCTTTAGCTTATTTCACTTCAAACACTTATCGGGTCTTGTCAATAAACATCGAAACGAAACTAGGCTTTTTGGTTCACTGTGGCATCAAAGTGACTCGTCAAGTGCTTAACTATATCTATTTCTGACTTGAAAACTTTGGGTTATAAAACAGATTTGGAAAAGGAAATACATGCATGCTATCGATCAGTATACTAGCTAGGTAGAAACTTTATTTACAAAATGAACAGTTCAATGTTACTTAAATATGTTTAAGAGGTAAAGAAAACACGAAAGCCTTCGCTCGGTTGGTTGGGACCCTTCTCTTTGTTAAAGGTCTAAAGGTCGAACCTACTCATTTCGGTTTGCACATTTTATTTATTTTACAACTTTTGCCCTTCATGATTTAGCCCTCTAATTTGGAACACTTATCAACTTTCTTAAATAAGTCTTGTAACTTATATTAGTATTTACAATTTCAGCCCCTCCAATTCAAATGGTTTAGTACTTATCTTAAAACTTTATAACTTTTATAACTTGTATTAAAAATTTACATTTTCAGCCCCTTAACTTTAACCGATTTGACATTTTCTTAAGAGATTTTTTTTAAGTTTATAACTTATCTTAATCTTTACAACTTTAACCTTTATAAGTTTGAACACTTTGACATTTTTCTTCCAAAACTTTTATAAGCTTAATAAACTTATTCATTATTATCACTTCTTGTTAAATAAATATGTTTAATACATATTTTATTGACTACTACATCCCCGTAAACTATAAATATTATATATTTCCACAACTCTGTTAAATATATATTGTATATATATATTTTCACACACCTCAAAGCCTAACAAATCTAATAAATACAATTCGACTCGTATTTATTCTTACTTCGATAACACTTAAGCCAATATTCGAACCAACTCCTATACGAAAGTTTCGTACACATTTTCCGACATCTATTACAAGAGCCAATACTTACTAACATTTTCACAACTACACTTTATGTACGCCGATAACGCCCACATAAGCTACGAATGCATGAAACACATGAGAAAGTATTTGAAAACATTTATTTTTTTTAACTTAAGCATTACCACACAAGTTATAACGATACGAGTGTCTCACTACTAAACCATTTTCCAAAGATTACCATTTATGGTGTAAATGGAATATATTATCTGAGACTTGCCATATTATATTTAGGTTTCGTGTTGAAGTCGTGCCATATCATACTTGCTATTGTTGTGCATCGCCTACTGTATCACTAAGGTGAGTTCATAGCCTCACTTTTACTCTTTTAACTGTTTTATAAACTCTCTGGGGGAGATACATGCTATAAACTAGAACACAAGTCTTTTCTTAAAATGTATGCTTGCCTGATTATTATTATTATAGCCTAAGTTGCCTGCCAAAAATCCCCTTCATCATGAACCATTAATCACTTGCGAGTGAACGCAAATATTGTGGATAATACTATGGGAATTGACGACCCCGACTCGGTTATCGGAAATAACCGGGGCGCACTATATTTGGTTATCTATGCAATTGGCAATTTCATCCGGGGCAATTTATTACTTACACCGAGAATTAGGTGTATCTGATTAGTATTGGTGTCATGAGCTTAGTGCATAATAATAATCATTTTCTATGGTAATTGTCTTCAAGCAATTATCATCTCTTACTTGTGTTCAACTATTTACTAAACCTATGAATATCACTCAACCGTTGTGTTGATCTTTTTAAGCATGTTTATCTCATGTATTAACAAGGCGATAGCTAACTCGGGCGCTTGGGCATTGGCATGGCATGGTCATAGATGACTCGATTTACTTATGGGACCATATTTTATTAATGGGCCATTTTCCATGACAATTCAATCTTTGTAAACTCTATTTTACTTCAATAAATGAAATCTTTTATGAAAAATCTATTATTGTACACCTAGTGTTATGATCCAATGGAGTAGCACCCCAAAACCTTTTCTTCCGCTGCAAATCATTTTTGGGGGTGTTACGAACATACTCATTAGTGGAAAAGGTAAAATGATGAAAATATGAAGGTTTATAGCCAAAGTGAGAATAATAGAAGAGAAATTCAGCTTATGTCCCACGGTTCACGGATCCTTCCCTCGAGGGAACCGTCCGGTGTTAATCTTGTGATCGTGGTATCTTGGTGACTCGAGCTCAAAATTTTCCTTTTGGAAACATTTGTGCCTAGTGTGTGCCTATATGCAAACTATTTGGAGTTGCGGTTATCTCGACTCCTAAAAAGAAAAAGAAAATGAACTAGAAGTGAAAAAGCATATTATTATGTGAGATAACCCAAGTGCTCCTTAGTTCATTGTTGCTTAAATAAATGTACCCGAAAACACATATTAGTTATGTGTTCCCTTTAGCATTTAAAAGACATGAGATGCAATGAAAACGGGTTTTTACTTTGTATTAATAATGAAAAAGAAAAGGTTTGTTCTAGACGTGAGAAATAGCTTTTAGGAAAATGATACGGGAAGAAGTATCTTTTTAGAAAGCATTTCCGGAAAAAAAAAATCTTGTTTGAAGAAAAAGTTTATCTTTGGTTAAGAAAAATAGATATGAAATTACATGTTGTAAAAAGAATTTACCTTGAGTTTTGAAAATTCCGTATTGTTTGTGAGTTGTGTGTGAAATAGATATCCTAGACTCAGAAAAAGGAAGGTAAGGCTAACATTTACATACCTTGTAGAGTTGAGAAACTAATTACGACGATTGTTCCATGAGACCAAGACCAACACGAAACAAGTTGAATTTTTCCCGCTTCAACGGTTTGGTGAGGACATCGGCTATGTTGTCTTCGGATGCTACCTTCTCAATAAAAATGTTCCCCTTTTGAACATTGTCTCTTAGAAGTGATGACGGATCTCTATATGCTTGGTGCGAGTGTAACACCAAATTCTTGCTTAAGTCAATAGAACCTTTGTTGTCGATAGAATGACTATGTCACTTAGATGAATGTCGTAGTCAACTAACACTTGTTTCATCCATAGTGCTTGTTGGCATGCTTTGCCGACGGAGACATATTTGGCTTCGATTGTTGATATGGCCAATGCCGTTTGCTTCTTTGAGAACCAAGATGTTAAACAACATCCCATAAAAGTACATACTCCACTTGTACTCTTTCGGTCAACATAATCACCTGCATGGTCAGAATCCGCATATACAATAGTTTCTACCCCCGTTCCCTTAGGATACCATAATCCCAATTGAGTCATACCATTAATGTATCTAAATATTCTTTTGACCGCTTCTAGATGTGATGTTTTAGGGTCTTATTGAAACATAGCACATAGACAAACACTAAACATGATATTCGGCTGACTAGCCGTAAGATAGAGAAGACTACCAATCATGCCACGGTATTTTGTGTTATCAACGGAATCACCGTCTTTATCTTTTGTAAGTTTAGTGTCGGATGACGTTGGTGTTCTTAAGGGTTTTGACTCTTCTAAACCAAATCTCTTTAACATTTCTTTTATGTATTTGGATTGATTAAAGAAGATACCTTTTTCTAGTTATTTGATTTGTAGACCAAGAAAGAAACTTAGTTCTCCCATCATACTCATTTCAAACTCATCATGCATGATTTTTGAGAAATCATCACACATGTCTTGACAAGTCGATCCGAATATAATATTGTCCATGTATATTTGAACAATAATTATATGTGACTACTTTTTCTTAGTAAAAAGTGTATTCTCAACTAACCCCATGGTGTAGTTGTTTTTGATTAAAAAGGATTTGAGTCTATCATACCAAGGCGATTTGGACCTGTTGGACGTCAAAGCCGTTTGAGCTTTTTTGTAATAATGGATGGTTGCTGGTGTTGTTGTCTCTTATTTTGTACAGTCTTTGTTTCTTGTGTGTCTCCTCCTTGGAGCTTTCTAATGGCATTCAGCCTTTCAAAAAAAAACAAATAGGGGAAACAGACTCGGTGATGGTTTGTAATGGCAATCAAGCCAACCCATAGAAACATTTTTCCATCCATGTAATTTCATGTTTATTTGATAAAACTAAACGTGTCAGAGTTTAAATTGAACTTTTTAAAATGATTAACTATATGGATCGCATTAGAGTTGAGATATATGAGCTCGAAATCGAACCCTTCAACTTGAAAAAAATATGAATTGTCATATATCATTATATACATTCTTTATCTAACAAAACATATGCAGTGATCCTATTTAATACTTTAATGCGAAAAATAAAGATGAAACAAGGGAAAAAAACAAATAAAAATGAATGAAAAAAAAACACCAAAATAACAAAATAAAATTAAACAAAAAACAAGAATAAAAAAATAGATATTAAGAGGTGTTAAGACATTCCCTCCACATCTAGTAACACATCTGAATGAGTTAGGTTAAGATGTTATTAAGAGGCATTTTTAAGAAAACAAACACCTTCTAAGGGCTTGTTTGTTAAAATTTTTTATTAAGTCATGTTTAATTAAAATATGACTTATTACAGACACTCTCAGTTTTATTACTTAATATTTTCAGTTATTTTGTCTTTATTAAGTTATAAACTAACAGTTTTCATATGACTTAATAAATTCAGTTTTTTTCATATTAAGTCGATTAAATCGAATTCAAACGCCACCTAAATCTTTGTTAGGCCGCTTTTTGTTGAAGACTGCTAAACACTATGAGCTTTTGTCAATAGTATTAGTGGATAATTAGGCCCAAGCCCGGTTTGTGGGTTTTGGAAATTAGGGTTTTACCATTATAAATAATGGTTATCAATAAAGTTATACCTACGGGTTTGGGTTTCAATGTAAACATACGGTCTAACATGGTATCACGAGTTTCAAACCGATCCTAAACCAACATGTTTCTGCTTCCGCCTTGTTGATCATCGTTTGCTTTCCCTTTTTTATCATTGAAGTTTTATTTTTTGATCGACTGAAGTTTCAGTCGTGTTTTGTTTCACTGTTTCTGTTTCACGACTAAGTTTAGTCGCCTTGTTTTAGCTAAGTTGCTTTGGTTCGTTTGCTTTCCTTGTTCTTTTTGGAGTTGCGGTTTTAAAACATAGAAGACAAAAGTGGCGTGGGTTTTAATTGAAACAATATTAAAAGAAGTTAACTTGTGATTGGTTTGCTTTATTTACTTTTAAAGTGAGAGGGGTTACTTTTGTTTTTGTTTCTTTTGCACATGACTATAAAGTAACAATAAATGGTATTTGGTCTTTTGAGTTCATAAAAGATAAAAGTGTTTCCCTTTTACTGTTATTGTTCATAAAAGATAAAGTCTTTTTTGGTTTCTTCCCTTTATAAGAAGCATGATAGTCAATGAAGACAAGCTTTGGTCAATGGTCCTACAAGAAGCTAAAGAGAATGCTACTAAAGATATGGTGCCTGTCGTTGATGTAACGGGATATGTGCCAATTAAACATCCCATTCTTAAAGTTGCTGGGAAGACGATTGAGTTTGGTGGTGATGTTCTTCTTACAGCTTAGGTTTAATGTTTTGTTTTATGTTTTGGATGATTTAAAAAAAAAAAAATCATTTTTTTTGTTTTGTGTCGAATCAAGGGTATTAATTAAAGGGCGATTTTTTTAGTGTCGAATCTAGGTCCTTATTCAAGGGCACTTTGTTTGTGTCGAATCTAGGGTTTATTTTCGTTTACACCTTGTAGAAACCCTAAAACCAATTTTCTTTTTTTTTTTTTTTTTTTTCGTTTACATGTTTGTCGACCTTAGAGTTGTCGACCAAGAGTTTCAGTTTGTTTGTCGACCGAGTTGTCGACCATTGTTTTTGTTTCGTTTGTCGACACGTTATTGTTTAATTTTGCTTTCTTGTTTCTTCTCAGGTTCGATTTCGCGATTTACCGAATCGAGCTGACTATATAGTGGATAATTAGGCGGCTCGGTTTGTGGGTTTTGGAATTAGGTTTTACCATTATTTATAATGGTTATCAATAAAGTTATACCTATGGGTTTCAATGTAAACATATGGTCTAGGGTGTAACAAATAGATCATGTATTGGTTTAAAACAACCGACAACTTTTTGTCAACTGGATCCAAACTTGGGAACAACTTAAGAAAAGAAACGACTATTTGAATTTTTACCTATATGTACCAAGTCAAACACTACTCGAAATTGATTTCGCTAACCAAATAGTAAACTGTGCACCAAGTCAAACACTACTGGAAAGTAAAGATGTGAAAGTGATTTCGCTAATGATAAGAACTGTTCTAATAAAACATGAGTAAAAAAAAGTACTCGTAATATTCTGTGATATTTCTACACTTTATGGGTACTACTTTTATGTAGACCTTGATGTCAAAGGGAAAACATAACAACAAAGAAAACATCAACAAACTCTTATGAAATGTTTCTGACCAAAATGTATATTAAATTATACAGTTACTTGTACATCATCTACATTCATATTCTCTTTCAAGGTTTCCTTGCGCATTAAATCTTAATGAGAACTTTATAACATTATACCTTAATTTTTAATCATCTGGTAAGGACAACAAACGATACCACCATCAAAAGTATATATCTTGTCCCATGCTCCAAGTTTCTGCGTCTTAATATAGTAACAAACATGTAGGAAAAATTAAAGTCAGCATGAATGGTACCAAATAAATGTATATTAGAACTAACTTGTTGGAAACTTACTAAATTCTTGCACGGGTCCTTGTGAACATTATAGAATACGTATTCGACATTCGAGTAGATAGTCGTATAGATTGTTTTTGAATACTAAAATATATTAAGGACATAACTATACCTTCTGTTGGAGAGCCATGAGACCTGCTACGATTATGAGAATACTTTTAAAGAAACTTTACAAGCATCAAGTATAAACTTTAGGCGAACCCATATCCTTTAAAGCTAAATTTATTTCAAACTCACGTGTCTTGGATAATATAGAACACACATCAAACACATTCATAAATAAATGTGTCAAAATTCATGCCTCTACAATAAGTTTACGACCTACAACAGAATCCCTGATTGTATTTTTAAGTAGTTTTAGAGAAATCAGATGATTAACAAAGAAGCCGTACCAGGGTTCAGTGAACAAGATCATCTACATGCAACTTTTGTAAGTTGTAATTTTGGGATGCTAACGATATTGATTTTCATGATGGACAAGTTTTAAATTCAGACTGTAGGAAACAAAGCACATTGCTGACATAAACAGGATGACCCAGCTTCAACCTTGTTTAATTTTTTTAATTGGCACCATCATTTAAACTGTCTGCCGGAAAGACATACAAATAGCAAACATATTGTACAAACTAGGTAACATGAGATATAGGGAGATGAATAACAGTGAGAACAACTAACAAGCAGAATCTTGTCTATCAATTTAAACTGAAATTGCAGATTATTGCCAAATGGAGAGGTCATGTGGTGGATTGGGTTGACTCAAAAACACCTTTTATCATCGAGTGCTACTGAATATTAATGGAAGTTTCACCATGACAAGTATGTGAGTTGATGAATTAAAGAGCATTAGATCACCATAATGAGAAAAAACAATGTGACAGAATACAAGTCGGGATGACTATTTACATATTCTATAACTGAAATTATATAATCATATACGACTTAATGATAAATGTTAAATTAAAACAAGCGCAACACTACACAAGTTGAGATGGTCATATATGATCTTCAAGGGAGCTGGAGGAGATGTAAGCAAAAAAACCCATATAATCATGAGCATGAATAAGCTCCAAATTAAGAAGTTCAATACTAAGTTTATTATTTATCAGGTAAGTTGATATCAACTTGCCATGAATTGGTGGGTAAAGTGAAATAATCATGATTCACATGTGAGTATACTTTTAAACATCAAACAAGAGAAGAAACTTGGAAACAAAATGTAGTCTAATTCTCAAGCAAATTCAAACATGGAATTTCTAAAATGTGCCATCATGCACATGTTAAGTAAAATATTTTAAACTAAAACTTTCCTTACAAATCAGAAAACACATTTAAATCATATTAAGTAATCTTATAAATTTCCTTAATTAAATAAGAGTATGCATTTAATTTAATGAGACTTTACTTTTATATTGGTTCAGCCATGTACACATTTTAGAAAATCCCAACAAACATTATAGCAATTTAATCTAATAGAAAAATATATTAAAGTTAACCATGTTATAGTTGTGGCAACATAGATGTGAACCAAAAGAAAAAATACATATATTGTAAGCATATGAAAACTGTGGTAAGTCAAACACAAGACATTTAACATGATAAGTAACAAGTATTAACGTTTATCCTCTTTGGAAACCTTAAATTCCATGCAAGGATCAAGCCCAACGTCCTTGGTTACTCAAATTCAGATTAAAAGCCATCTTAACCATACTCTAAATCTTAACCATACTTTAAATCTAATGCACAGTCGATATACAGTAGCAAGTTAAAAACCATGTTAAGCATTTGAGCAAAGTTCAACACAAGCCTTGGGAGAAAAATACAAGGAAAGTGACTAGTAGTAGTTCAACACATTTTTATTTTTGAAACATTAAATTCAATACAAAGTCACGTGAACACCCAAGATAAAATGCAAGATGGATCTGTGATTAATACCAGTAAAGTAAGGATTTCTAACTAGAGCCTACAATGGCCTTCACAACAACCAACATGGAAATTGTGATGAAAAGCAAAAAAACAAAACAATAATTGTAGAGACCGATTTAATCTACATCCCAGAGGTCGATGAGCAGTCTCAGACACGTTAGGTAAATCAACTCTTTAAATGATATAAAATCACTTTTATTGATATTCAATAAAATTAAATTACAATCATGAACATTATTCTTAGATTTTTAGGTAAAAACTAAAAAGACATTCGTAATAAAGATAATATTCCCAATATTTATCTAAAATAACCTCAGTATAAAGGAGTATTACCTAATATTCAAAGTAAATTAATGCTATAATATACTCGTGCATAATTATTTATATAATAACCTAATATACAAAGTATAACATAATTTTAACCATCCTTCCTTTAGAAACACCTTTTTCTGTTCTACAAGGGTGTTAAACAAGGAAAGCAAACAATAAATAAATAAATAAATAAAAAGTAAGGATACAAGAAAAAATTACTATTCAGTTCAATCTGCAAACAGTGAGAAAAAGAAAGTCACTGAAGACAGTTTAATCGATGTTCGAGAGGTTGATTAGCTCTCCCACATTTTACTTTCAAGAGGTAAACCAACTCTTCTAATGATTTATAATCACTGTATTAATATTTAGCACAATCAAACTACGCTCATAAACCAAAGTTATAGATTTTTTATGCAAAAATCCATTACTAATATAATTCTAACTCCTAATCGTTATCTACAATAGTCTCTATCTAACAAAGTCGTAATCATTATCTAAGACGACCCTGTAAAAAGTTAAACACAACCCAGTAAAAACAAAAAAGAAACAAGTGCAAGTGCAAGCGCAGGTACTTAAAGTTCAGACAAATGTGTTTTTGACTATAAAGTCTGAGGTAAGCTATACCTTACTGCCTGTGACCAACATTAGATATGAAAGGGGCCTTGCCGAAATGCGTAATAACAAATGGCCAAGACTACCCTGCAACACCAAATTTACGTATATAAGATCAATTCAGAAAATGACAGACATAAAGCAAGAATACTGTCATTTATGATGTCATTGAAAAGGACTGCGTGATTTGCAAATTCAAACTAGAAAACACATCAATCATGGAATGACACCTAGGGTGCGATTCTCACTTCCTATACCATAACATTGTTTGTATACTAATCAATTCTGAATTTACATTGTATGAGGTACCTCATGATCCGTGATATGAACTTAAAAACTGTAACTCGTGATGCAAAGATCGTAAATGATTTTAAGGATTACCATAATGCCAATTTCATATCTCAAGTTTCAAGGTCAGAAGCCAAGGCAACGACTTACTCTGTTTTTGATAATCAAAGATTTCTTCAAATTCTACCGTTCGTCCCTCACTTTGATGCACTTTCCTGCGAGATAAATAGCATAACCACATTTTCATGGGAAAGTCATCTGATCTGTTAAGCTTATCAGGATACTTAATACAACGCTCTATTCACTACAAGCAGTAATAATACACTTTGGGCAACCTGCGCCCTGTAACCTTTTTCAAGCTATTTTTTTCAGTAAATCCATTGGGGATAGAGCACAAGCGGGATCGACCCATTTATAAGTGAACGGATCAAAATTGACACCTGTATATAAGACATCAGACAGCATACTTAATAAAGTATAGCATTCTTAATAGAGTATCGAGTTAGCTAGGACAACAAAGTCCCACCACTCTAGTTCAAGACCTAAATTAGTTTTATGGATGAAGTTAGCATCAAGAAGGATAACCGTGAATGTTGTGTATTGTGTAATTAGGCACTGATACTATTGATATTTTGTAAATTGTGCTATCTAGTGACTTTGCATGATCCAGTCAATAAATGCATTCAACATGTTATTACAGATGACATGTGAATGAAGCATTTTCCTTTAAAAGGTTGTTTCTTAAGTATTAGCGCAAGCAGTGGTAAATGTACCCCCAAAAAAATGTACTTTTGTTCCATCTTCGATGACTTCATGGCTTTTGTATGGTCTGATTACTTTTCTTTCCTGCCATCTAACTAAATAATGAGCCAAGTAATTTTACTAGAAATGTAATATTTTGATTCATGCTTTTAACACATATCTCTAAAGTTCATGCCAAGCATTAATGCAATGCATAACCCTGTTAAATGTGAAAAGTGTCAAAGACAACACGTTAAACTTGTGAAAAGATAAACGCAAATCTAAAAAACGTTGACTCTATTCTAAGCATATAAAAACTTTGAGCAAAGTGAAATACAAGAGCTAGGAAGGAAATACAGGGACATTGATTAGTGTTATCTCCATTTAATACCTTAAATTCCATACAAAGTCAGATGCAACGCCTAAGATCAAATGCAAGATGGGTACTAATCAATATCTGCTAAGTACATGTTTCTAACTAGCTACAATGGTTGTAATAACAACCAGCCTCATTATTGTGATGAAAAGCAAAACAAAAAACATAACAATGATAGTAAAGATAGATTTAATCTACATTCTTGAGGTGTAAGCTGTCCTAGACAGAGTTTACTTTCAAGAGGAGAGATAAACCAACTCTCTAAAAGTAAAGACAGCTTCAATCCGCAAACAAGTAGAAAATGGAAATTAGTCAAGATAAATCTAATCGTTTGAGAGGCTGGTTAGCTCTACCACACTTTAGTTTCTAGAGGTAAACCAACTCTCCAAAAGTTATGAAAAATTCAATCCACAACCAACTAGAGAAGTAAAATTAGTAAAGATAAATTTAAACGGCGTGTGAGAGGCTAATTAGCTCTCCCACAGTTTAGGTTCTAGAGGCAAACCAACTCTCCAAATAATTTATGATCACTTAATCAATATTCAACACAATTAAATTGCAATCATAATTCATAAACCATATTTATAGATTTTTTTACACAAGAATCCATTCTTAATAATAATTTTTAGCTCCTAATCTTTATCTAAGAAAGTCATAATCTTTATCTAAGATTATCTTAATCTAAAAATATATATAAAAATATAACATCAAAAATATAACTAACTATTAATATAATCATATAATACTCAGGATCTAACATTATTCCCAGCCCTAAAAACACTTTGTTAAGGTGTTGCAGAACCACTTCAATAAACAGCAAAGTAAACAACAAAATACAAAACAAATAGTAAAAATAGCTTCAATAAACGGTTTACTTTTGAGAGGTAAACCAACTCTCCTGATGATATAAAATCACTTTATCATAATCCAACATCAATTATAGACCTAGTTAATAGGGTTTTAGATAATAATACATTCTTAAAAAAAACCCTAAATCCTAATCTTATAATAAGTAAAACGCATCAAAAATGATGAATATGGAATTTAGATAAAGAAGTTCTAATCACTACCTAAAATAATAATTAATATTACAATATAAGTATATAACTACTATGTAATTATTAATATAATAACATAATATTCTAAGTCAAAAGTTATTTCCATGCACCCTTTCTTAGAAACTCCTTGTTGTGTTCTAAAGGTGTTGCCAAGTGATATGCACCGGCTCGAGTAAACAAAGAAAGCAAACAATATAACAAAATCAATAGTAAAGACATATGCTACAAACCAGCTTGAATAAACAATGAAAGCAAACATAAATAGTGAAGCCAGATTCAATATATAAAAAACTAGAAAAAGAAAATCAGTAAAGATAAATTTAATCGACGTTCGAGCGGTCGATTAGCTCTCCCACAGTTTACTTTCGAGATGTAAACCAACTCTTACTATAACATATTATTATTTAGAAATTCATAATCTTTAATTAAGATCCGCTTTCTAACAATTAATTCAATGAAAACATCATAATTAAAACTAATTATTAACGTAATAATACAATACTCGGGGCCTAACATTATTCCCAGCCCCAAAAACACTTTGTAATGTGTTGTTGAGTGATGTCAACCGGCTCAAATAAACAAAAAAGTAAACAATTAAAGACACAAAAATAGCAAAAATAGTATACCAAGATTCAATCAACGTTCGAGAGGGTCCATTAGCCCTCCAACAGTTTACTTTCGGGAGGTAAACCAACTCTCCTGATGATATAAAATCACTTTATCATTATTCAGCATAATCAACCATCAATTATAAACCTAGGTAATAGATTTCTAGATAAGAATACATTCTTATTTAAACCCTATATCCTGATCTTATGATAAGTAAACGTGTAAAACGCATCCAAAAATTATGAATAATGTCTTCATAAAAAATCGAGATTACATCATATACTTTATGACATGTCAAACCTGAATACCATACCATCATAATTGATGTCATGATAAAGAAATCCACATAAATTTATTGTATATACTTATAATTTGCCTAGTGATGCAAAGATCATTAAGGAATTTAAGGATTACCCATAATTCGAATTTTATATCTCAGGTTTCAGGTCACAAGCCAAGGAAACAACTTACTCTTTTTGTATAAATCAAGCCTTTCTATAGATTCTGCAGTGCGACTCTCACTTTGATGCAGTTTCCTGTGATGTAATAACATAATCACATTTACACAAGACTGCAATAGACTAAACACCTTCAAATTTTGAATTAAAGCCTTAAAAACACATATACACTTGACGTACAAAGGTTACCTTAATTTTCAAATTGTGGCAAGGATACACGGCAGAAGCTTCACTAGCATCTCTCCATTCTTCCCACTTACACTAATAAACATACAAATAGATGTAACATTAATTCTAACCAAACAATACATTAGGATAAACTTGTTGAAAGACGGAGACTTACCCGATTCTACCTTGGGTGTCATCTTATGAATGTCATCATATTCTAAATAACCTGTATTGCAATGCCAAAAGTAAGTATTGAGTTATCCAATAAATTGTCTTACAAAATTTATGAAAATACCAAAGAAATTAAAGACGCCTTTTCACGAGAAAGCCATATGAAGCTCACCAGAATACTTGACACGATATTCTACTCTTTACAAGCACTAATAATACACTTTGGGCAACCTGCGACCCAAATCTTTTTTAAAGCTAATTATTTAGTAAACCCATTAGGGATAGAGCCTAAGGGAGATCGACCCATTCATAAGTGAACAGATAAAAACTCACACCTCTATAAGAAATGAGACAGCATTCTCAATAAAGTATGTAGATTAAATTAACCAGGATAATAAAAGTCCCACCACTCCAGTTCAAGACCTAGATATGTTCTATGGAAGAAGATGTTAGAACTAAAAAGTATAACTGGGAATGTTGTGTAATTAGGCGAGGATACCAATTATGTAGTAAATTGTGCACTTTGCATGATCCAGTCAATATAGACATTCAACCTAGTTATTACAGATGGCGTGTGACTGAAGCATTTGGGTTTGTTGTTTCTTAAGTATTAGCACAAGGATTGGCAAATGCATTTCTCTTTCCATCTTCGTGATTTCATGTATTTTGTATGGTTCGGTACTTTTCTAACCGATATTTTACGAGAATGATAACATTTTGATTCATGCTTTTAACACATATCTCTACACTTCATGCCACAAACCCTTAAAAAGGAATAAAGGTTAGTGATAAGCATTAATGTAGTGCATAACCCTCTTAAAATGTGTGAAATGTCAAAGACAACACTGTTACACTGACAAAAGTAACCATGATATACTTCGGGAAAGATAAACGCAAATCTAAAGAAATGTCAACCGTATTCTAAGCATATAAAAACTTTGAGCAAATTGAAACGCAAGAGCTAAAAAGGAAAGGGTTTCTAACTATAGACTGCAATGGTTGTCATAACAACCAGCTTCGATAGTGTGATGAAAAGCAAATCAAACAAACAATACAGTAAAATAATAGATTTAAGAGTTAATTACATAAATCGTCCTTGTGGTTTGGTAGAAATTACGGATCTTGTCCCTATAGTTTTTTTTTAGCGGGTTTCGTTCCTGTGGTTTACAAATACAAATCTTGTCCCTGATCTGACCCGGTCCCAAAAAAGGACCTCCCTTGCAAATACTCTCTAACTAGAGGGCTAACATTATATTTTGGTTTTAACGATCGTTATACAAACCAGGGACAATTTATGTAATTTACTCTTTAAAAAAAAAAGTTTTTTCTTTTTAATTTTACTATTCAAAATTTTTTTAATTTTATAACGATTAAATTTTTTAATAAAAAAACTTTTTTAAATTTAATTTTAATTTTATTATAATAAATTAAAAAAAAACAAAATTTAATTTTATTATAATAAATTAAAAACTATTTTAAATTTTTTAAATTTTAATAAAATCAAAAATTATAATAAAACTAAAAATTTAATTTTAATTTTATTATAATATATATATTTTTTAAACTGTTTTTATACGGTTTTGTCCGTTTTATACGTTGTTTTCATACATTTTTGTACGTTGTTTTCATACATTTTCATACAAAAACGAACGAAACCGTATAAAAACAAATGAAACGTATAAAACGGACAAAACCGTATAAAAACGTTTTTTTATACGCCTTCATCCTTTTTATAATAAAATTCAAAAAAAGTTTTTTATTTATTTATTTATTTATTTTTTTTTTTTAATAAAATTAATTTTTAATAGAAAAACAGTTTTAAAAAATATATATTATAATAAAATTAAAATTAATTTTTTAGTTTTATTATAATTTTTTTGATTTTTATTAAAATTTAAATTTTAAAAAAGGTGTACATGATTAAAAAGAAAAACTTAATCGTTATAAAATTAAAAAAATTAATTTTTTAATAGAAAAACAGTTTTAAAAAATATATATTATAATAAAATTAAAATTAATTTTTTTAGTTTTATTATAATTTTTTGATTTTATTAAAATTTAAATTTAAAAAAAAGGTGTACATGATTAAAAGAAAAACTTAATCGTTATAAAATTAAAAAAATTTAAACGTTATAAAAATTTAAAGTTTTTTTAAATTTTTTAAAAAAAAAGTTTTTTTAATTAAAAATTTAATCGTTATAAAATTAAAAAATTTTGAATAATAAAATTAAAAGAATTTTTTTTAAAGAGTAAATTACATAAATCGTCACATGGTTTGTATAACGATCGTTAAAAACAAAATATAATGTTAGCCCTCAGTTAGAGTGTATTTGCAAGGGAGGTCCTTTTTGGGACCGGTTAGATCGAGGACAAGATCCGTAAGATTTGTAAACCATGAGGACGACACGCGCTAAAAAACTATAGGGACAAGATCCGTAATTTCTACCAAACCACAAGGACGATTTATGTAATTAACTCTAGATTTAATATACATTCGTGAATTCGATGAGCAATCTGAGACACATAGTTTCTAAATACTATTTATAACACTATTCATACATTTATGGGAAATAACATTCATGGTAAACTGTAATTCCCAATCTTTATATAAAATTAAAAAAAAATCTATAAAAAAGTCCTAACCACTATCTAAACTAATAATTTAATAATATAATCACAACGTAATAATTAACATAATAATACAATATTCAAAATCTAAAGATAAATTTAATCGATGTTCTAGAGGTCGATTAGCTCTCCCACAGTTTACTTTGGAGAGGTAAACCAACTCTTCCAATAACATATGTAACATATGTAACATATGATTATGTATAAAGTCGTAACCCTTATCTAAGATTCTCCTAATCTAATAATTAAATCAATGATATAACATCATAACTATAACTGATTATTAATATAATAATACAATACTCGTAACATTAGTCCCAGCCACAAAAACACTTTGTAATGTGTTGTTAAGTGATGTCAACCAGCTCAAATAAACAAAAAAGTAAACAATTAAACACACAAAAATAGCAAAAATACTAAAAATAGATTCAATCGACATTCGAGAAGGTCCATTAGCCCTCCAACAGTTTACTTTCGAGAGGTAAACCATCTCTTTTGATGATATAAAATTACTTTATCATTATTCAGCATAATCAAGCATCAATTATAAACCTAGGTAATAGATTTCCAGATAAGAATGCATTCTTATTTAAACCCTATATCCTGATCTTATGATAAGTAGAAGTGTAAAACGCATCCAAAAAATTATGAAAAATGTCTTAATAAGAAATCCAAATTACATCATATATTTTATGACGTGCGTCCTGATAAAGAAATCCATATAAATTTTTTATATTATACTTATAATTTGCCTGGTGATGCAAAGATCATGAAGGATTACCCATAATGCGAATTTTATATTTCAGGTTTGAGGTCACAAGCCAAGGAAACAACTTACTGTGTTTGTGAGCATCAAGCCTTTCTTCAGATTCTGCAGGTCGACTCTCACTTTGATCCAGTTTCTTGCGATGTAAATAACATAATCACATTCACCCAAGACTGCAAAAGACTAAACACCTTCAAATTTTGAATTAAAGCCTTAAAAACACATAAACACTTTACGTACAAAGGTTACCTTAATTTTCAAAATGTGGCAAGGATACACGATAGAAGCTTCACTTGTATCTTGCTCCATTCTTCTCACTTGCACAAATAAACATACAAATAGATGTAACATTAATTCTAAGCAAACAATACGTTATAATTAACTTGTTGAAAGACGAGACTTACCAGATTCTACCTTGAGTGTCATTTTATGAATTTCATCATTTTATAAATAACACGTATTGCAATGCCAATAAGTAAATATTGAGTTATCCGATAGATTGTCTTTTCATATTTATGAAAACACCAAAGACATAAACACGCCTATTCATGGGAAAGCCATATGATTTGCTGTTTATCAGAATACTTATTGCGACATTCTACCCGCTACAAGCACTAACAATACACTATGGGCAACCTATGACCCATATCTTTTTCAAGAAACCGGTTAGGATGGAGCTCAGCGGATCGACCCATTCATAAGTGAGCAGATCAAAATTGACACCTCTATATAAGACATCAGACAGCATTCTTAATGAAGTATATCATTCTTAATAGAGTATGCAAACCGAATTAACCAATAGAACAAAGTCCCACCACTCTATTTCAAGACCTAAATAAGTTTTAGGATGAAGAAGTTGGCATTAAAAAGGATAACGGAATATGTTGGGTAATTAGGCGAGGAAACTACTGACATTTTGTATATTGAGCTGTCTGGTGACTTTGCATGATCCAGTCAATAAATGCATTAAACCTAGTTGAACTTGTGTAAAGATAAACGCAAATCTAAAGAAACATCGACTCTATCCTAAGCATATAAAACTTTGAGCAGAATGAAATGCAAGAGCTGGGAAGGAATTACAGGGACATTGACTAGTATTCATTAAAACATATATCTCCTTTTAATACATCATATTCCATAAGATCAAATGCAAGATGGATACTTCATCAATATTATTTAAGTACAGATTTCTAACTATAGACTAAAATAGTATCCAAAATAACCAGCTTCAATATTGTGAAAACCAAAAAAAACAGCAATAATAGTAAAGATAGATTTAGTCTACATTCGTGAGGTGTGAGCAGTCCCGACACAATTAATTTACAAGAGGTAAACCAACTCTCGACGGGTAAAGAAGATTCAATCCACAAAATCAGAAAATGAAAATCAGTAAAGATAAATTTAATCGGCGTTTGAGAGGCCGATTAGCTCTCCCGCAGTTTACTTTCTAGAGGAAAACCAACACTTCCAATAATAAATATAAACCATATTTATAGATTTTTGTATACAAGAATGAAGAATCCATTCCTATAATAATTTTAACTCTAATCTCTATCTAATGGAGTCGTAACCTTTATCTAAGATCATCTTAATCTAACAATTAATATAATAATATAGCATCATAACTATAACTAACTATTAATACAATAATACAATACTGGGGTCTAACATTATTCCCAGCCCCAAAACACTTTGTTAAGGTGTTGCGAGTCATGGAACCATCTCAAATAAACAACAAAGTAATAAAACACAAGAAATGGTAAAATAGCATCAATGGACGTTCGAGAGGTTAACAGTTTACTTTGAGAGGTAAACCAACTCTCATGATGATATAAAATCACTTTATCAAAATTCAGCATAGTCGAACTTCAATTATAAACCTAGTTAATAGGTTTTAGATAATATTAATAATAATACATTCTTAATAAAACCCTAATTCCTAATCTTATAATAAGTAAAACATATCTAAAAATGATTAGTATTTAGTAATGACTTAATAAGAAATCCAGATAAAAAAGTCCTAATCACTACCTAAAATCATAATTAATATTATTATAACTCCTACGTAATTATTATTGGTGTAATAACATAATATTCAATGTCTACCGTTATTTCCACACACCCTCCCTCAGAAACATCTTGTTCTGTTCTAAAGGTGTTGCTAAGTGATATGCACCGGCTCGAATAAACAAAGAAAGCGGACAATGAAAGAAAATAAATAGTAAAGACACATGCTACGAACCGGCCGAATAAACAACCAAAGCAAACAATAAAACAAACAAAAAAGTAAAGATAGGTCAATCCGCAAACATTTAGAGAAAAGAAATTAGTGGAGATAAATTAAATCGACATTCGAGAGGTCGATTAGCTCTCCCACATTTTACTTTTGAGAGGTAAACCAACTCTACTAGTGATATATAATCACTTTATCGATATTTAGCACAATCAAATTACAAGCAAACCAAAGTTATAGATTTTTTATACAAAATCTATTACTAATATAATTGTAACTCCTAATCTTTATCTACAATAGTCTCTATATTATAAAGTTGTAATCATTATCTAAGACTATCATAATCTAACTAACAATAAAATTCATAATATAACATCATAAATATAAGTAATTATTAAAATATACAATACTCGAGTCTAACATTATTCCAAGCCCCAAAAGAACTGTCAAGGTGTTGCTGAATGATGCAAACCGGCTCATATAAACAAAAAAGTAAACAATAAAACACACAAAAATAGTAAGAATAGATTCAATTGATGTTCGAGAGGGTCAATCAGCCCTCCAAGCAGTTTACTGAGAGGTAAACCAACTCTCCTGATGATAAAAGATCACTTTATCATTATTCAGCATAATCAATTTCAATTATAAACCTAGTTAATACAATTTTAGATAAAAATGCATTCTTAATAAAACTCTAAATAATAATCTATTGATAAGTACAACGCAAGAAAAGTAATGAATAAAGTTTTAATAAGAAATCCAGATAACATCATATACTTTATGATAAGTCAAACCTGAATACCATACTATCATAGCTGATGTCATAGTTAAGAAATCCATATAAAATTATTGTATTATACTTAAAACTATAATAGAATAATGACATTCTGGTTCATGCATCTAACTAATATCTCTAAATTCCAAGCAACAAACCCCTAAACAAAGATAGATGTAAGCGATCGGCATTAATGCAGTGCATAACCCTATCTTTTAAAAACGTAAAAAGAAACAAGTGCAAGTAATTAAAGTTAAGACAAATATGTGCTTTTGACCATGTCTTGAACTTTGGGATAACTCAAAGGAAAGACTTAAAGAAAAATAAAGTTGAGGAAAGCTATACCTTTCTGCTTGTGACCAACATAAAGTTTACCTCTTGTTCTTTCAGTGATTGCAGACTGTAACATTAGATATGAAGGGACCTTGCGAAATGAGACATAACAAAGGCCAAGACAACCTGCAACACCAAATTTGACCAAATTATTTTATCCAGGAAATGACAGACATAAAGCAAAAATACTGTCATTCATGTGACCATTATTATTCAAACTTCCTCCACGTCATAATAAACATGATTGTGGTGTTAAATGCCAAGGACTGTATAGTTTACAAACATTGTCTATTGTGAAATGAACACCTACGATATGCTCCTCACTTTCTACATCATAGCATTGTTTTTATACTAATCAATTCTGAATTTACGTTGTAAGATGTACATCATTATCCGTGATATGACTTCAAAAACTGTACCTCATGATGCAGAGAACATACAGGTTATTTTAAGGTTACCAGAATTCAAATTTTTTATCTTGAGTTTTCAGGTAACGACTGTTTGTAAAAATTCTATTAGTGACCATTTTCTTCACCTGCAAAGACACCTTTCTGGATGCCATATGGCTTTCCTTTGATCCGCTTTCCTGTGAGGTAAATACCATAAACACAACTACATAAGACTGCGAAAGAGTAAGCATTAAAGAATTTGAATTAAATCCTTAAAAACACATATACACATCAGAAAACTTATTTGCAGTTACCTTAATCTTCAAAATCTGGTATGGACAACGAGCAAGCAAGCGATAGCAGCTCCACCAGTATCATGCTCCATGCTTCCTACTTGCAGCAATAAACATACAAAGAGAAGTAGCATTAATTAACTTTCAAAATTATAATTAACTTGTTGAAATACGGGGACTGTGTGAATTCTACCTTGAGTATTGTTTAATGAACATAAAAGACTTACTAAGATCTACCTTGAGTATCGAATAATCAGATAGATTATCCTTTAAAATTTATACCACTATCTAAGACTAGTAAAGAAGCCACAGCTGTAAAGAAAGTTTTGTAAGCAATAATTTCCTTGTGGTTTAGATAAGAAGCTTCTCAAATGACTTTACTGCCACAAAATTGGAGTATAGTATAAGTTTTAAGTCCAACTTGATAAGAGTGTACATATAAATTGTAAGAAAAGCACCTTGGAATATTGGAACTTGCTTGATATAGAAAGCTCTTTCTACCCCATTCTCAAGTTTATTGCTTTTGGAGTTAAACTGATCAATCAAAGTATCTGGCCAGAAAACTAACAGATAAAAAATACAATATATAAACTCGTCTATCAACCTAAATATGAAAATGCACCAGATGAATACAAATATCGTTAACTTCACAAGCAAACAGTAATGACATGCCGGACTCTCAAATAACGCCTGCATTTAATAAGACATAGCATGCATACACCAGTAAGTTATAACATGATATATACAGGCATACAGCAATAACTACTGGATGGGGAAAAAATCTTCTGACACATAAGAATTTCAAAATGCAAAACTCAGATTCAATACAATTCTCTAAGCTTCATGTATAAACACACTTACCGTACATACCCATTTTTACTTGGTTAATCTGATGTGACCCTGTGTATGAATGCACTAACATTTTAAATCTCAATACATATTACATAACCATATTTATTCATTAAAAGACCTAAACTAAGATGTTATATAGACAAAGTTATGTTTTTAAGAGGCTTTCAGCAATAATAATACCCTTATGGACTTTCAACCCCATCGACCCCTTTACGTTCTCTTAAATGTAATGTCCCCTGCATCGACTCATTCATACGTAAATGGGTCAAACTTAACACCCTACTATATATGTACTCTACTAAAAGGATAATACATCCCTGCCAACAATATTCAGACAGGAAACACAAGCGCGTGTGCTGTAGAACACCCTACCTCGCGTGCTAAAGCATAACATAATTGTAGCCAAGATGTCAAGATTTTGGTGCATATTCTAAAATCCAAATCATGACAATGAAAATTTTCAAGTACATGTACGAGGTTTTTATTAATTGTGACATACCAGGGATGTCTTCATAATAGCTGTAGCCGAGGCTGGTCATACATTCAACAAATGAAGATAAACCGTTGAGCCACATGCCCTCTTCATCATGACACCATCTACAAGTACATTTAAGTGCTACAACTCAGTTTTTAGCAATTAATATATATCAAGCTTCAGTAAAAAAGATTTGATCTTTGTGACTTTACCATTTCTGATTTCTTAATTTTGATCTGTAAAAACGAGAAAGCATTAGAGCACTTGATGTGCATTTTTCTCTAAAACTTCCACCGACGAGTAACCGTCGTGGCTGATAGAAGTGACGGATTCTTATCGGTCAAAAGTGACGGTTTCTTGGCAGTGATGGACGGATGTGGAGCTTTTTTGGGGGTCAAAAGGGGTGGCTTTTTGGCGGTCACACGTGGCGTTTCTTGGGATCGTGACGGTTTTTTAGGGGACAAAATGAGTGGTTTTTTGACGGTTTTAGTGGACAGTACAGGTGGTTTTTTTGCTGTTAGAAGTGACGGTTTCTTGGTAGTCAAAAGTGGCGGTTTATTGGCGGTGATGGACAAAAGTGGAGCTTTTTTGGAGGTCACAAGTGACGTGTCTTCGGAAAGTGACAGTTTTTTAGAGGAAAAAATGAGCGGTTTTTTGACTGTTTTAGTAGACAGTACAGATGGTTTTTTGGCTGTTAGAAGTGCCGGTTTTTTGGCTGTTAGAAGTGACGGTTTCTTGGTAGTCAACAGTGGCGGTTTATTGGCGGCGATGGACAAAAGTGGAGCTTTTTTGGTGGTCACAAACGGTGGTTTTATAGCAGTCACAAATGATGGTTTTTGGGAAAGTGATTGCCTTTTGGGGGTCAAAATGAGCGGTTTTTTGGCAGTGGACAGAACGGCCGTTCTTTTGGCGGACAGAATTAATAGTTTCTTGGCGGTGACGGACATAAGTGGAGCTTTTTTGGCAGTCACAAGGAGTGATTTTTCAGCAGTCACAATTGGCAATTTTTCAGAATGGGACGGTTTTTTTGGGGGAATAATAAGCGGTTTTTTCACGGTTTTAGTGGACAAAAGAGGTGCTCTTTTGGCGGACAGAAGCGGAGCTTTTTTGGGAGTCACAAAGGGTGATTTTTCAGCAGTCTCAAGTGGCGGTTTTTCAGAAGGTGACGGTTTTTTGGGGGACAAAGCGGTTTTAGTGGACAGAATAGGTGCTCTTTTGGTGGAGAGAAGTGGAGCTTTTTTGGCAGTCACAATAGTTGGTTTCTCAACAGTCACAACTAGTGGTTTTTCAGAATGCAACGGGGAAATGAGTGTTTTTTTGGCAGTTTTAGTTGACAGCAGAGCTGCTTTTCTGGTGGACATACGTGTTGGTTTCTTAGCCGACATAAGTGGTGGTTTCTTGGCTGTTATGAGTGATGGTTTCTTGCTAATCAAAGTGGCGGTTTCTTGGTGGTGGACTGAGGTGAAGGTTTTTGGTGATTTGAGTGTCAATTGAAACCTCCTCATCCTTCAAACGCGAAATTAGCTTCAAACCAAGCTCTATCGGCATCATTGTACACCTAAACCACAATAAAGATAATATCAAACGTGAGCCTTATTAAGAAAAGGTTAAAGAGTCAATTGTCTACCTCATCAACGTCTCCATTTTCTCAAATTGAGGAGATAAAATGGAAAGAAATGGACTTTCACATTCTCGATCCGCAACTTTGCATCTACATCTAACTAAAGGAGTAGCTGATGTGTGATTGGGTCGTGCAAACAAATCCTGAAATGATTAAAACAAAACAAAAAAATCAGGTTACATACCATTTTGCTCTAAAATATTTCTTGCAAACGAGTTATCCATCTAAAACAAGTAATCGGCTCAACACAAGAGGATCATGCTGCTACTGAACTTGATATATATTTAAGAATGATACTCAATTTGAGACAACATAAAGAAGTTACTGACAATGAGTCACACACACAGAACCAGATAATAGAAGAAGAAAATGGGGTTGGAACAAGTGTGACCAAAGAAGTATGTCAAAATGAGACTCAACTTCAAGTGTTGAGTGAAGCAAATTCAGAACAACATGATGAAGTTACTGAGAACGGGCCACGTGAACAGAACCAGATAATACAAGTTAACTAAGGTGACTTAGATGAAAAAATTCTAGAAGACAACGAGGCTGAAACAAGTGTAGCCAAAGAGGTATATAAGAAGGGGATTGATATGTACACGGGTGACTTTACTTCAGTCACACACAGGGTGACTTTACTTGACACACATAAATTTAATGTTCATTGACTGTAATGCTCTTTACTTATTTTTGACCAAATTATTTAACTTTATTTTTGACAAAATCACTCCTGCATATCGTCCCCCAATCCCCCTCCCGTGACATCTGGTTTCGACAGCCACAGGCTGCCCTCGCTACCCAGACTCATGGTCGTGACCTATCGTGGCAGTCACTTAATGAGCAGATCAAAATACTTAAGAACGAGTTGATTATTTCAAATATGAAGATATAAAATAATGACTGTAGTTTCACTTTGATGTGTCAAATTTAAAGATACAAGATTATAACTGAATAGTAGAAACAAACTAGCGATCACACTTTTGCAAAAGTTGGGAATTGAAGAGAAATCAAAAGACAATCACAGTGATTAAGTTGCGAGTATCCTATGGACAAACAGAACCCCAACATTCTCACAACTAAAACAACTAGCTTGGAGAAATTAAGAAAAAAAAGTTTCACATTGTAACTATAAAAGTGAAAAGCCCTTGTCAACACTTTTTCCTTGCATTTTCATTTTTTCTAAAAAATCAAGATCTTGAATTATAAATGAGTCTTATTACTGTAAAAGATTCTATCTTTATGAAGGCATTACTTCATCTTTACCAAATAAGCCAAATCCAATCACTAGTTACTTCTAAACATAAGCATACACCACATTTTTATAAAAATGGAATCTTTATAACATGAAGATTAAAGAAAAAAAACTTACATAATAAAACCGAGAAATCTTGATGCACATCCATGAGATACCTGCAGAAAAAATCAAAAACAAATACAAAGACAAGTATAAAACTAAACAAAACATCTGTGTGTAATCGATCGACAGAGAGCAAATGAATAGGCGATTGCGTTATGAAAATGCGATGGCGATTGCGATTTGCGTTTGAGGGATTCTGTTTCTTTCTCAACTATTGCGATTGAGAGATTATGGGTTGTTTTTTATCATTTATATATGTTACTCTATCACCGACATATATCTCCCTAATTATTTATTTATTCATTTATTATTTTTTGTAGAGACTATGTTTTTCTAAAGTGCTGTTTGTTTATTAAGAGGTTCTGAATTTGAATCTGACCCGCACATCTGAATCTGAATCTAAAATGTCAATGTCTGAATCTGAATCCAATAAGACTGTTTGGTTTTTTTTAAAATGTTTGAATATTGTAAATGTTGTAAATGTAAACAAGTTTTAGTCTTACAAAACATAAACACATCCGAGCATTAAAGAAAACATTTGAGCCATAAATTTAACATACTCTAGCAACGTGAAAATAAAATGTCATAATCTAAGACATTTAAGGACATTGTGCCGCAATTGAATCTCGTGAACTAGTCATATATTTTTGATCAACTACACTTCCATGTGGTTGAACATCTTCATCAACAACATTATCATGTTGTAAATTGCTATTATCATGTACTTCACGGTGATCATATAACGAGAAAAGATCATCGCTTAAGTGCTCCCTTCGAATAAAATTATGAATAGCAAAGCATGCAACAGTAATATCTCTTTGTGTATCCAAAGGATATGAGGGCATCTTCTTCAAGATTGAAAAATGTGCTTCAGACACCAAAGGCACGTTCAATTACATTTCTAAGTTTCCGTGTGCATGATTGAATTTTCTCTATTATTCATTGCGGGTTCGTGAAAATCTCCAAGTCAATACCTCACATTCGATATGGTGCCATAAATCCACGGGTGTGTCATATAAGCGATCATCACCGATAGTACTTATCCGAAGGGCATTGGAAAATCGGTTCGGGATCTATCAAAGCCTCATTCAATATTCTAGCATCGTGCCGTACCTTCCCACCCGACAACAATGTATGTAAATATCATGTTGAAGTCACATATTGCCAAACATTACGATAACAATCACCGACCTCTTGCCTTGTATAGATGTTGTTGTGTAATTGGAGCGAAGCATGTATCAAAGTTCCATCAGAGCTCCAAGCTGCCCCTGTTTAAGAAAAGAAAATCGTTATGATCCAACCATAACGAATGACAATACTCATTAAAATATAGTAATTACCTTAAAAATACGCTGTTCCTCCTATTATTTCCGGAATGTCCGGGTTGGATTAAATGATGTGGTTGTATAACTACTTGAGTAAACACCAACATTTGATCCAATACTGTGAAAACACTTATGAATTGTTTGTTTCGCGTTGAAACCACGCTTCAAAACCGAAAAACGTTGGTTGTATCAATTGTCATTAGGAAAATAGCCATTTTCTCTCTACCGATACATGTTTGCTATCTTTAACCAACCTTTGTTTTAAAATATGCGGTGAACAAATGAATCACGGGTGATGTGATAACTCCATACATTGTAAGTTATTTCCTTCTAAAAGCTCTTGAGTGTATTGATACCCGGCCATTGCCGATTATCTCTTTTCGCTTTAATGTTTTGGACGAAAGTACTTAAAATAAAAGTAAACAAGAAAGATGAAGCAAAGTTGGGAAAACTATATGGGGGGTTGAATAGTTTTACCAATTAAAACTTCCTTTTAAATTATTTAGATCGACTTATGTCAATCTATTTGGTTGTGTGTGTTGGATGTTGATAAACAAGCATATAAAGATATGTAATGAAAGATAAGAGTAAAAAGCACAAAACCACAACGCGAGTATTTATAGTGGTTCGCCTACAAGGGCACCTTCGCTTCTACTACACCCCCGAGTCACCCACTACGAGTTCAGTAAACACTACACCAATCTCCTTATGGCGGAGAAGCCTTCACAAGCGTCGCCACCCTTTTTCCGGTGCTTGGCTAACCATCGGGTTCTTTCACCCAAGGTGAACCACACTTACACAAAGTCGCCTACCCTTTATAAGTACTAGGCTAAGTACCTAGTTCTTCACACCAAGGTGAACTACACCTTCACAACGTCGCTACCCTTTATTAGGTACTAGGTTAAGCACCTAGTTCCATTGCAATGGAGGAACTACCACACTACACCAACGACTAATCCCGAAGGAGATCTACTCCTTTACAACATCATCAGGACATCAATATCCTTGGATCTAATGCTAGTCTATCTAGTACATGAAACACACCATATCGAGATGTACATCTAAGGCAACCTTCGCTAATGCCTTTGACTAGATCTACAAGACACCTTTCACTAATGTCTTGTGTCTTGATTTCTAAGCACCTTTCCTTAATGCTTCAGTCTTGACTTACAAGCACCTTTCACTAATGCTTCTTGTCTTGACTTCTAGCACCTACCACAAGTGCTTATGCTATAGGCGATAGATACTCTTCACTAATATCTTCGTCTTGACACTTGAGACACCTTTCACTAATGTCTTCAACACTACACTTCTTTGAAGAAGAAAGGAATCATCAACATGAAGACTTGATGAGCCTTGATGATGAGGAAGCTTGGCAACTCATGGGTTTGGAGCTTGCTCGACTTCAAAGGTAGTGATCTTGCCTTTAAGAGGAACCTAAAGATCACAAAAAGTAACTACAAACATAGATCTCTTGGATCTAAGGTTAGTGAGATTTAACCTGTGGAGAAAGTGTATTTAGAAAGGGTTTGAAATAATGAAGAAATGGCTCACTATTTATATAGGAAAATCATCTTCCGGATCCGTGATTCCTTCCTGAGGATCCGTCTGGCGTTAAACTAGGGATCCGTGGGACGCTCTCTTTGCCCATGGGTATTTTTGGTTATGGGTCATGGGTCATGGGTTGATCCATGGTTTTCTTTCTAGATACAATGAACTTGGTTAAGTGGTATATAAAACCATGGGTTATGAGTCAATACCATTTGCTAGTTTTACCCATTTTAGTATTTACATGTTTTTACCCATTTTAGTATACTTAGTTTAAGTATAAAGCTAACTCGATATGTAAACATTAGTTGTTGTACATATATATCTAAATCATAAAATCACTTATACTTGTTTTAGTGTTTTATGTGAAAACTTAAGTGTATTAGAAACTATTAACTCAAACTATTTACGTATTCTATTTGTTTCGTTAAAATGATTTTACGTTTGTTATCGACAAAACATTAGAAGATCGTAAAATATAAATAAACGTTTTTACGCTTATTTGTATTAACAATCTCCCCTTTTGTTGATGACAAAACATAAAATTATTTTAAGGAAAAGCTAAAATTCGTAAAGGTTTGAATTTGTAGTTTTACTTTCTTCTCCCACTTTTATCGAAACAAAAGTATTTGAAGGAAAGCAACACATCATTTTAAGAAAAACATGTGAAAGAAGTAAAAGAAAAAGAAATAGAGAGCAAGTAGCGGAAAGGATCTCGTTACATTCCCCGCCGACGAGTCCATCCCTAAGTAAGGCGTCAAGAAACTAATTCTAATCTAGTTCATTTGCAACCAAATTTGCAAAGATTACGTCTATGTATTGGTGTGCTCCTTAGATGATTGCAATTTTGCAACGGGAAGTCATGAAATATAAATCTAAGGTTGCAAGTAATTTTGCAACGTATTGTTTTGACACTAAGCTCCCCAGCTTTGGGTGTCAAATTCTTCATGTGTTAATTGAATAATGCAAAACAAGGATTAGAAAGCAAGTATAATTCACAATTTCCCGCAAATGTGGTTCAAGTTAGTAGAAAGAAAGTCATCTCACGGATCCACGGTTCCCTCTAGTAGGGATCCGCCTAGGCAGATATGGGGATCCGACATTATTTTAAAGCGGTGATATAACAAGTAATGTTATCACAAAAATGAGATATGAATACAAGGTAATCATATTCTCGGAAAAATAACAAGTAGCATGTAATTCCACTTAATAAAACTAGAGTATGATATATGACTCTAAAACTAAGAAAATAAGAAAATACATGACTAGAATTTTTAAACCAACTATCGCTGATGCTGGGACACCACTAAAATCTTCTAGCTCAAGTTTTGTTTAGGTTTAATCTCGTCAAACGTTCGAGGAGATGATAAAACATAAACGTTGGTATTCGTGCTTTATGTATCAAACCTTCAACATGTTGACAATGATAGCAATCTTTGTCATGGCTAGGTAGTGGTGGTGGAAGAAATGAAATGGCTTGATGCGAAGGATCAAGTGAAGCGGCTTGTGGAGCTTCAAACGATGGAGGGATTGGTGGAGGCGCATTTGAGAATGGCTCGACCAAGAATGAAGGTGTGCTTGAGTACTTGAAGGTAATGAATGATGTAGCTAATGATTGTCATTTATGGAAGGATTTGGAACTTTCAAGAGTACCAATGGATGAGCAAGGATGACACTAAAGATTTAGAGTGTCAATTGAAGCTAAATGATCCTAGAGATCAGGTTGTGTCTTAGGATAGTGTTTTGGAAAATATCCTAGAAGCTTTGAGATGGGAAAACTAGATTTTGATCAACTTTGATCAATTTTGAGGTGAGGATGATTAATGGTCAATTTTGCCATAATCGAAAGATTTCTAAGGCTAGATGGAAAGGATCAAGTGAAAATGAAGTTTGAGATTAAGAGCAGAAGAGTAATGGATTAAAAACGAAACGGTAGATCTACAATCGTCTAGTGAGTTATATATGAGTAGGAAAGATCAACCTATCTTGATAAGGACTTAATTTGCCTTAAGACACTATGTTTAGCTTAGTGTGAGGTGTTCTAAGGATATGTTTGAAATATAATGCTTGCAATTGCATTTTCTTTGCGGATCCCACGGTTCCCTAAGGTAGGGATCCGTCTAGTACAATCTTTGGGATCCGCCTATCTCGCTCGTGGGACCTTTACTAAAGGTATGCAATGATCTTGACAATGCATTATATCTCAAGGATAGTCTAAAAGAGTTCTAATACTAAGATATCAAATGTAAGACGTTTTATTTCATGAAGGAAATTGGATTACATTGATAAAGCACGAGTACAATTGTAACACCCCAACCCGACAAGGGTAGAAGTGTCACATTCTGGTGTCATATCAGAACATACAATTAAAAGCGAAAGTCTTAAGAATAACGTATCAAGTCATTTAAACAATGACTTACAAGGAAAATTACATAATCCAAAATGTCTAAAATAAAATGAAATCTCCAAACAATGGCAGAGCAAAATAAATCCAAATAACAAGGTAACTAGGGTTGGTCCACTCGGATAATCCAACTCTCACCCATCAAAGCCCATCTTCAAACCTAACACTGCCGCGAGAAAGAAATGCTGGTGAGCTTAAAAGCCCGTGAACATATATAACAAACGAAAGCTAAATAAAATCAAATGCAAAATGAAACAAAGGAAGCGGATAACAAAGTCGCGTGAAATGAGAACAATGAGTCGATGAGGATCTGCAGAACACAATTATGCGGATATCAAACGAAGAGATAACAAGGAGAGCGAAGCAAAGCAAAGCATCGATGACATATAAACAAGCACATACAAACTAGACATACAAGGCGAAACATAAGCAAGCATAGCATCGCATCCACACAACATATATGTCATACAATCAATTGAAAATCGGAAGACATACAAGCCAAGCAGATATCTACGGGAAAGCGAAAGCAATTAATTAATAAGTGAGCATGGCAATTCACACAAGTCAAAACCCTTAGTTGAAAACATAACCCGATCATAACATCGGAAGTACTAACGGTGATTGACACATGGCGATCACACGTAATAAGTAGGAATACGGTATAAGCGATATAATTAAATAAATTAAAGACATAGCAAGCAACTAAACAAATTAACAAGCCGGGCGTCACAAGTGAACCATTTACCCAATCAAACCGTAGTATAAGCGAAATGCAAACATGGCGGTCAACAACAAGCGATAAGGATACTATCGGATAATCATAGTCCACGAAATTAAGCGAGCAAGTATACATGATAAGCAGACAAAAACTATCGATTACACTAGCATGGTCACCGACAATCGAGAGGTCGCATAACGGTGAGATCACATATAAGCAGATGACAAGGTAAATCAAATAACAGTATATTAATCATATCGCAAGCGAGGTAATCGTAGTCATATAAAACATGAATAGCATAATCAAATCCAATAAACATATAATAACCCGATACGTGAATGGAGCGATAGTCCCAAGTAACGGAATGAGAGGATAATGATCAATGCAATGGAATATATATATCTTGGTAGTAGAGTGAATCATATAAAGTCTTGAGTAATGAATAATTAACACGAATATGGTGCGTTGGGGAATACGTAAGTGCGAGATAAGTATATCAAAAGTGTAAGGGTTGTCGAAATCTACCACGAGCAGGAACATATCATATAATATCATATTATAAGTAACCATTGTATTCGGAGGTGACCTCGGAATACCATATATAATGGGAGGGAGACCTCGGTAACCAATGGAGTAGCTAGCTCCGGAATGTGAAGACAGCGTATTACACGACATCATTCACCATATAAATCATATCATATCATATCATATCATATCATATCAAAACATATCTAGGATGCATCCATACGCCCGGAAACATAGTGGCCAAACATATATCTTGAGCTCATAATCATATAACATAATGGGACGGTGTGCAACATCACTCATCGTACACTGGAGTCATGCCATTGGTGCATCAATGACATGGTCATGTTACCTCCATGACTAGGAACACGTATTTGGCTCGGTGTATCGATTTGAAGGTCAAAGCATAATCATATCATAAGGGTTCATATCAAAGGTTCGGTGATCAAAGGTTCATATCGAGTTCCATAACATAGGTTCATAATCGAGGTTCATAATCAAAGGTTCATAATCATAGGGTTCATACTCATAAGGTTCATAATTAGAGGGTTCATAACGAGAAGGTTCATAATCGAAGGTTCATAATAATAACAAAGCGAATATCATAGCGAAGTAATCATACCAAAGGATCACGGTAAAGGGAATCATAGCAAGAGGCATCATAAGTGAGATAAGGTCAAGGATCGAAAAGTCATGAGAAATCCCTCTTGAAGGGATAGAATATCTCGTACCTTAACGCAAATGCAAACACGTCATAAAGATCGGAAGTTACCCTCTTTGGCCGAATCTACACGAATTAATGATCGACTTATTATTAATAACTTATTTTAAATCCAATTACTCGTTTTAGTCATTTTCTATTTTTGTAACTTTTCATAATTAGTATCTTAGTGGCTTCCGATTAAGCAAGATTTGTCATTTATATTCAAGGTTGACATTTAGTTAAGTTTAAGTATTCAAATGACAATTATATATGAATAGGGTTCATTTATCGCAATTTATAAAAGTCTAAGGTTTAAATGTCAAAATCAAAGTTCTAACTTTATCATTTAAAACACAATTTAAAGTATTCATATTAAGACTTCATGCATGCAATCTTCCCTTCGTATAGTCCTAACATGAAAATATAGCCGAAATCGCTTCGCAACCCATATTACTTGCTCTCATTACACAATCGATTTGGTACGTAAAAAGGGTGCGTTTTACTTATTAGAAAGGGGTCAACATATGGGCTACTAAACCCGACTCAACGTGGTCACCAAAGCACGACTCCACAATACAACCCAACTCGACACCAGGTTGCTCTATTCCGCGACACGACCATAGACACCACGAAAGCATACACACGACATAACACAACACGAGTCCAAAACAGATTGCGTACATTCATCACAATCAACTCTCCATCTTAACTAATTAACTACACTTGACCCCATGATTTTATGTGCTACGTCACTTGTTGGAAAGACACTAAACGCACACACAAGTGAGACAACCCAATATTAACGAGACTCCCTACAATATGCTTAAACCAATACCCCACTTGAATGAATGACATTATATATTACATATACCTATTCGACATAACACATGCATGGACACACAACCCCATACGACACATACAAAATCAACCATCCATACTATGATACGTATAACACAACACCCCATTTCATTCCTTTACATCCGAAAAACAACATGCTTAATTTATATATCTTAGGTCTCGTTGGATATTCAAACACACTCAAGACCATATCAAGGTGGTCATATTCATATATATTCAGTTTAATTTAACTTTGATTCAAATGTAAATGTATATATATATCCATTCGTATAATCATTAGAACGAGTATTTTAGATAGGTTTTCTTGCTTTATCAACTATTCATATCATATGACTAAATCAAGAAAACACAAGAACGAAACGGGTACCTCTCGAGTCGAGTAGACAAATGAAACAAGGACGCAAAGACCGAAACAACAACTCTTTCGAACCAAACGCTACGACCAGCCACCAATCGCTACGACCACAATAGCTCCCATCTTTGAACCTAGGACACCACAACCAGTAGGAAGTATTAAACCCACGACTTGCCCAAGGAAAACCCACGACAAGCAGCTTCAACCCCATGACCACTCTTTGAACCCATACGATTACAACACCCTTAGCACCAACCACGATCAGTAGCCATTCGAAACAGCAGCCCACGACCTAAATTCACGTCCAAAATAGCCTGGTGTACCCTTGTTATTTGTTCTAGTCGAATGGAAGGAGGGATTAAATTTTCTTGCCGTCACTTTTGTTTATTCTAGGGTTTATGTGTGTCTTTGAATTTGGATGGTAAGTGATAAATGAGGAGAGTTTAATGGAAATTAATGAGTGATTAGGGGAAATTTGATTGTGGCGTTTCTTACTAGGCCGAATTAATGGGGGGATCATTGACCAAATAATTTTTCTTAATTACCATAATGATGCTCATTCTTTAGTTTTAATTATCTCTTAATTTGTATTTATGATTAGGTCCAAGTGACATATATAATGTGTTATATTCATCTAGTAATTTAAGTTGGTTACTCTTATCTCATATAATTCTTTTAAGTGTCAATATAAAATAAACGAGCTTGATGCATATTACGTATTTCACAATTATGAAGCTTGAGGGGCAAAATGGTCATTTTACACGTTTACGATTTTAGGGTTTTACAACTCTTCCCCTCTAAAAGAAAATTTTCGTCCTCGAAAATTGAAGTCGCAGAGGTAAATGAAGACGTACAAGTTCAGGGCAGATGTAACCATTCATATTCTTACACATATCATAACGATTTTGGTTCAAAAGCGTACAAAACTTATACATAACAGATGTCGGTGAGAATCTCACAAGGAGGTACAAAATTTCAAACGAACATGAGGATTTTCAAGTAATGGATATGAGCTCTAGTCCATTCACGTACCAACCCCAGGCATTTCCCAAGATGTCGTATGATTTCAATAAGTTCTAATTATATGATCTCGGTATTATCACGTTGATCAGGCCATAATACTTGCATCACATAACAAGTTCTTATTGTCATCATATTCTGTCCCGGGTCATGACAAACCACATAACCAATATCACAACAAAACATATCACATACAGATAGCAATTAACATACCAAAACAGACCAGATACACATACATGCAGCATATAATACATCAAACCAACTTACCATAACACAAAGAAGGGAGGCCACCAACTTGCTCAAAACGGTTCCTCATGACTCATTACTGACGATCCAAAAACAAAATTGAGATATTACCAGAATGCTAAACGATAAAACTTCACGATCCAAACCGAGTTCTGAATAAATCAAAGAAAAGCAATACCGATCAAATCATATAGCGAAATATCAACCGTCTCAGAACGCGTGACAAACAAATCGGAATAACACAAGTCGCGCCCAATCATATGAAGTAGATGAACCTTCTCAGCCACCAGTTGAATCTTGTCTCTATCTTTGCACCTTTGGTTAATCCGTCCAGCTCCCTTCCGCAGCATCCTGACGTCTCCGGCAGCATCACGATCTGTTGCGGCTCCTGCTTCACGAACCTCTCCAGAAATTGTTGCAACAATGTATTGTCGGCACCATCATCTTCGGCTCTACAAGAAATATCCATCTAACGATCGATAAACGGATGTGCGAAGACAAAATAAACAAACTTAAATGCGAAGAGAAGAAGGCCAAATTAGTGAAGGCAAAAGATTATCGAAGTCAAATCTGAACGACAATCAAAAGGAATCGGAAAATATCAGAACAGACGGAAGCCTAATGTCTACCCAGTCCTCACAGGTCAATCCTAAGGTCAACAAGACGCAACCTTTTCTCTGATACCATAATTGTAACACCCCAACCCGACAAGGGTAGAAGTGTCACATTCTGGTGTCATATCAGGACATACAATTAAAAGCGGAAGTCTTAAGAATAACGTATCAAGTCATTTAAACAATGACTTACAAGGAAAATTACATAATCCAAAATGTCTAAAATAAAATGAAATCTCCAAACAATAGCCCGACAAAATAAATCCAAATAATAAGGTAGCTAGGGTTGGTCCACTCGGATAATCCAACTCACCCATCAAAGCCCATCTTGAACCTAACACCGCCGGGGAAAAGAAATCGGTTGAGCTTAAAAAGCCAGGTGAGCGAGATATAACAAACGAAGCTAAATAAAATCAAATGCAAAATGAAACAAAGGAAACGGATAACAAAGTCGCAGTGAAATGAGAACAATGAGTCAATGAGGATCTGCAGAACACAATTATCGAGATATCCAAACGAAGAGATAACAAGGAGAGCGAAGCAAAGCAAAGCATCGATGACATATAAACAAGCACATACAAACTAGACATACAAGAACTGAAACATAAGCAAGCATAGCAGGCATCGCATCCACACAACATATATGTCATACAATCAATTCAGAAAATCAGAAGATGTTAGTGCAAATATTACGATATTTAATCTATACAGTCTCGTTTGTTTTGATTGATGACAAACATGTAACTTGTAATTCATAACGTAAAATGTACAAGTTACTTGTAATCACACGTTGTCTCAACATACATTCAACACCTCTCGATGTCTCAAGTCCTCGTATGTTACAACACAGGTTCGTACATGTTTGTTATGTGGCATTATGATCAAACCCATTTACAAATCATTTAGAATGTTTAAAATACGTTTAGAGTCACTAAGTATTTTAATAGGTTAACCATTCTATTTCGAACCTCATTTTACATTTTGCATTCACAAGTATTTCATACAAATACTAAAGTTTACTTACACTTGACAAAATATATTTTATTTTGACAAGCACTCTTTACAAAAGGTAACTAGACATTTTATTAACTAGTTACATAATACATTTTACAAGTTTACCTTGATAAACTTTTAATCTAAAAATGGAAATACATGTTACATCATGTCATGCATCATCTTTGAAATCCTTGGAAGATCACTTGAATATTTTGGTTAGATTGACACACAAGATATCAAATGTGATCTTAGTAAGATTTGGTAATATCTTGGAAAGATTTGAAGAAAGATTTTTAGCTTTTACATCAGCACCCCATAACCCTTTTCTATAAGGCGGAACCCTTTAAAGGGCTCATTGGTCCGTGGACGCTCTCATCCACTTTGGCTATAAATAGAAGCCAATTGTTTTCCCATTTCTTCACCACTTAAAAGCACATCTTCTCCACCTTCTTGCATACATTTAGATCAATCATTAACAATGTAGTAACACACATTAAACACCCTAATGATCATGATCATAATGCTTCTAACATTCATCTTTGTTGTAAGCATACTCTTTGATCAACCAAGGAAATCTTGGAGATCTAGCCATCCCACTCACCACAAGTTGAAGATCTATCACAAGAAGTTTAGGAAATTGTGATCTTCATCATGAAGGCTTCTATCAATGGAAGTTCATTTAGAAGTAGTTATTCATATCCATTAGACATTTGTGTCATGGATCATTAGTGTAAACATCATTGCATCATAACAACACTTTCACCAAACTAGATTAGATGGTTTATGTGTTTGTCCCATAAAACACAAGGTTTATTATGTTGGGCCATAAAACATATTGGGAGTGGTTGTACCCTTGTAAAGAACTCGACATCTAGCTTAGTGTCGGAAATATTGTATAAGCGACGTTAGGTTGGTTCTACTCGAACTAGAACCGGTATTTAGCTTTGTACCGGAAAAAGTGTAGCGACGATTGTAAGGTTTTCTCCATGAGAAGGGAGCTTGTTGATTTAGTGAAGCAACTCTCGAGTTGGGTACTCGGGAGTGGAGTAGGCGGAAAGGAGATCCGTGACCGAACCACTATAAATCCTCGTGTTCGGTTTGCACTTTCCTTTCTTTATCTCTTTACTTTTATACTTGTACTATACTATTGTTTGTGATGTGGTTTGATGTTCATGATTGTGTGACAGCTTGGTTTACCATGCTTTATATTATTCACAAACAATAATTGGTACTTTCATATTATAACAAGCTTAATAAGCGATTTGATACAAAAGATCTAAAGTTTTTAAACGGTAACGTATTCACCCCCCCTCTACGTTTCCACAATTGGTATCAGAGCCACATAGCTCTTATTTTCAAAACAAATGGTTTTTAAAATAGAGTACGATCCATGTATCAAATTACCATTGAAGCGAAAAATAATATGAAAAATGCTTTGGTTGTTATACTTAGAAATTTTGTTGTTAAATGTAACCTTGTATACAAGCTTGAAGGTTTTCTTGAAAAATAAAATAAAAGTTTGTTGAAAGAACTAGTAAATATTGTATTATGTGCTTATAGAAAATTTACGAAGAAATATGATTTTAAAGGAGTGTTTGGGATAACTATAAATCTAGTTGAAAAATCACCTCCGTAAATGTTTAAAATAAGTTATATAAGTAGATATGTTGTTAAATATGTGTATTATATGTTTACTATGAAATCTAGTAAGTCGCACACGTTTCTCTATGTCATATATTAGTTTTGGTGAATCATCTCGGAGGACCACGGACCAAATCTTATCTGTATGGATCCCTTTATTTGGTTCCGTGGAATCCGTCTCATCGATGATGCGATTTTTGGGCAACTTCAAAAATCATAACTAATTAACCGTAAGTCCGTCTGGTCGAACCACCTATCATTTTAAAAGGAATTGAGTCTACTTTCATTTAAAAATACTCTCATGGCATGAGTCTAATTTTAAATAAGTGAAATAGACCAAATACTACGATATGTCTAAAATATTGAGTTTCGCTTTAACATAAAACTCAAATCTTTGAATCAAGCAATTTGTTGGTATTCTTAGAACTTTGATACAACTTCCTTTGAAACTAAATAATTTGGTAATATGTTTAAAGGAAACTAATCAAGCTTGGTATACATCGTCATATTTAAGCATAAAATGACGAAAAGTGTCTTCTTGTTATCTATGCTAAATGACCACTTGTTTATGTTGTTTGCATATATGTTGCTTGCTTATTTTTCAAATTGTTGTTTACACTTGTTTGTTTGCATAATATAAGTGTCAATCTTGCCATGTTATTTATTCGCTTGTTTGACGATTTCTTGTTTATGCACAATAGGTTATTTGCTAGATTTTGTGCACTAAGTTGGAAAATTATTTTACCATCGCCAGAGAATTAGATCACTTAGTTTGCATAGGTTACTAACATCTCGCATAACTTATGAAATGTCATAACTCACTTAGCAATGAGTACTAAGTAAATTAGTCAAGTACTTTGAAAATGAAGGTGTTAAGAGAGTGTTTGGTACAAGGACAAAACAATGTTGTATGATGTAATTTATTTGTTTTACTTTGTAGGATGATAATATGACTTAAAACAATGTTGTATGCTAACCGGTTTATGCGGTGGATAGCAAAGTGTGTTATCAAATTTTACCCATTTTCACTTTTATGTGAAAATCGTTAGTATAGTCAAAGTCTATGCTCCACTATATTTGTATATGTGTTATCGACTTTTCCTAACTAGAAGTAATTAATGTCACATGTTTTAAGCAAAATTTCGTGTTTGAAAACTCCCCACACCTAAAAATGGGTCTGTGAACTTTTCGGTGTCCACGGATCGAGGCGGCACCAAAATGTTGGTACCGTCTGTTATGTATTTTGGTACCGCCATACCTCATGCAGGCGGACCAAAGGCACCAATTTAAGGGTTCCTTGTGTAAAGAAATGGTCTTGTGAATCCTCACGGGTAAGTTATTGAAATTTACTAAATCCATAATCTAATTTACCAAACTTCGTTTCTAGGATAGTTGTTAATGCATATCTTTCATACCTCACTCAACACATCCTCAATGGATTAACTTAGGATGTTGACATGATTTTAGACACTTCCATCTCATTAGAAACTACCATCTTTGTATGGATTAACATCAAATCCATGAATCCTTAGTTCCATAAATCAACACATTCAAGATGATCATTTTCATACCTTCAACATTACTTTTCCTCAAGCTTAGCATTTCTTAAAGCAAAATCAAAATGACTAAATCCTTAACCTCAAATAAGCCACTTAAGAAAACCACTAGGATTAGCATTCGATCTTGTTGCTTCATTAACTTGAACTCTTCATCCTCGGACTCATTACTCTCAACATCTCATCACCCATTCAAGATGTGAACTTTTCAAACTTGAGTACTCCAACTCCACCAAAGAAAATCACCCACCATCAACCAAAACACCTTCACTACCAAAGTCTCCAAAGCTTATACCTATCAAACTTTGTACAACACCACCAACATCTCCTCACCCGCTTATGGATGACTTAGATGACTTCTGAGACTAACAAATCTGGACTCATTATTTGCAAGATATCATACACAAGTCTATCATATGACTATAGATATTGTTTTACCTCACTGGTTAACATGAAAATAATGTGTCATCCTTCAAGACGATAAGTATTTGCATGAGTCATAACTTCACACGTATGTTAAAGACATACTATCAAGTCTTGTTATCCTTGAGTTCAATCTAAGCTCAACAAATTAGGATTGACAACTTAAGTAGTTCATCCGAAATATTCAAGTATATGCGACTTCGATTGTAGTCATTAAAAGTCATATCAGAAAAATCAACACCCAGTATTTTAACAACACATGTTGAAACACTTATCCAAAACAAACAACCAGCGTGCCACTTATCCTCTTGACACCTACTATCCCTCTTCCATCTTTTGGCACCATTAAGCGTATTGCTCATGAACTTCCAAGAGCATCCTTTAAATCAAGCGTGCCTTTCAAGGTGAACCTATACCTCAGCCCCTAAGCTTCATAGACATAACCAAAACTTCAAGCACTTCACCCACTAGTTGTAGTAACCAATGAACCATAAGAATTAGTATCCGTACTTTTGTGTTCAACATCCGTGGACAAATAATCAACCTAAGTACTCCCATAGCACAACAAACCCTACATCACCACATCCTTATTTAGACACACTAGAAGACCTACCACCTAGATCAACCAATCCACCATCCTTGCCATCATTTGAATTCGTTGAGTGTATTGCTCAAAAGCCCTTGTGTCCAACACTTTCTTGAATCAAATGCACGTTTGAACAAACTCAACCATCCTTTCCACATATAAGGACTTAGATAATTCATTATGGCTAGAACCTCAACTATCAAATAAGCATGGTGCTCTTGGTAATTGTTGTCAATTTCCACTAGGTATAAGTAGTACTACCACAAATAATCAAAGTATTAGTAATACTTTGTCGTTAAACTCGCATAAATTTCCTTAAACTTCAAATCAACATTTTAACAACATATGTTAAAATGCAATCTCAAAGCCAACATCATACACCCAAGCAACAATGACTCTTGAGGGTATACATAAGAAACTCGAGTGAATTCCTCTTGTCATCATCTAGTGAATATAATCTTGAGACCAAGTTTATTTAGATGGGACTATCCGATTCAAACACTTTGGCTTCATATCTTCATTTAGGAAAACATAATGTTTTGAAGAACATTATGACTAAGATTCATGCGTTAAGCTTTCATTTTGTTAAAAGGATATTGTATATCCTATGCATCACTCTTGCGACATAAATAGTTGTGTTACAAGAGATTTCATTACACCTCATTGGCTAAATGATCTTGAAACAAACATCTACAAGTTCTCGTGAACTAGAATATCAATTCATCTTGTCATACTTGTTTTCATAAGCATGATAACTTTATCCATGGGATAATCTCATTTGTTGAAAGATACTATTTGTATCTATTTCCTTTCAAGCGTACATCATAACCTAACCTTGCTCAAACCGAGTGCATCCAAGGTTAAAACTACACAATTTTAGAGCATACACAAGATCTATTGAGTTGGTAACCTCACTTAGATTCTTGTTAAATAATGTTCAAAAGAGCTTTCTTGAGAACGTTCTTAGTTTAACATATTCCATTCTCTAGTCTTAGATGATCAATTCACATTTAAAGTACAAGATGTCATCCATTAGATCATACAATTAGTTGTGTAATTTGAACAACTTTCGATTCTAAACACAAGATTAAAACACATTGTTTATCAAACACAACATTGTTAAAATTCATGTGTATAACATGACATCTTCATCTCTTAGTTATATTGCATATTAGTTGTGTCACATTAAGCAAGTATTGGTAAACTATCATCTTTTATACACTTTAATAGGCAAAAGTAGGAGTTCCATCTTTCTAACATGAGAATGATTCTTTGGAGAATCTATTGCACTAGAAACTCAATTTGACCTAACGTTGAATTTCTTCACGGAGAAGTTGGGTTTGTGGAATCACCCGTAAAATGGTCGTGTTTAGCCTTAATTGAGCACCGCTAGTAATAGTCTCATATTCATTCTCCAACTTGATAAATCTGTTTTCCTATACTTGCCTAAAGTAAGTGTTAAAACATTGATAGTTTGCCTCGCCTTAGGAATACTAATCGAATGTGTAAACCTTAGTACGGTTTTATCTTTATAATGCTTGTATTCTTGTTTCATGCTACTAAAGCGTTTAAACCTAAAACTTTATTTGCATGATACTTACTTTGAATTAATTTTAGCATGATTAACATGTTACTTATGAAATCATAGTATGTCATTTGATACGTGATAATTCGATATGATAAGTTTGTGTTTGAAAGCTATTAGTTGGCATTCATTATATCTGTGTAGTACGATCCAAATGATACATGCTCCAAATTGTTATGTCTTAAACATGGCTTGCATGAATCTTTCATCTTGTTTCTTTGCTTTTGTCACACTATTTGTTTTGCTACATATGCACATATAATATGTCAAAATGCTTTTGGTATGACAAACTTTTAGAAGCCTTTTTATCTTACAAATTAATCACATAGATTGTTGTGTTAATTTACAAGCCAAGTATGCTTAAGCGTCTAAGTCTAACGACAAAACAACCTCAAAATGAAATGTCTTGAATAAAGTTGTATTCTTGCATAATATGATTGTCTTGATGCTATCTTGTATGGTGATTTCTTGTCTACTAAAGTGAAATGTGGTTTTGCTTATATAATATCTTTTCATTTGATTTCTATCAAGTTAACATCTTTGTAACTAACAAATTTGTTTTGTAGGTTGATAACAAATCATTTGTTATCTCAATTGGTTCTAACTTTTATATGCTCATTTGCATAATCCCTTTATTGCTACGTAGATTAGTACTATGCTTTATGGGACCCCTACACTTGCATATAGTTTAAAAGCATATAGAATTAAGTTCTAGAGGTTTGGCTTTGCATTTTGTCTTTCAACCGACCTTTTCCAAATCTCATTTTTGCTTCCGCTTTCCAAAAATCACCCCATCATTATTTAGTTATAACAATACTAATCCTCTTCACTTCCTATTAGAAACCACATGCCTCATCATACGATCATCTCGTATTAATCAAGAAGAATGCGTGACTTTAAGGATGAAGTTCATTGTATGCTAACCATCATCCGAAAAACATCACTAAGCTCATCTCTTTCGTTAACCCGAAAAACCTCCTAAACACTTTGTTGTCATTCCTTATTTGATACATTACATTATGTTGGATGTCCACCATTAAGGGGAGAAATCCATTCACATAATTGTCTTTTGTCAAAATTTTATGTCTCTTAGAATCTACAATACCAACACATAGTAAACACCACTTAGCTAAAACCGGTTCATGAAACCACAAACTAGTCCAACCTTTTCGCACCAATACCTCATCAAGTGAAAACGCATCATGTGTTTTTACACAACGCCTTCATCTCCACATATAGGATTTTCCTTAAACTAGCACCTTACAACTTCACTATCTAGAACACCATCATAGGATCTTATCCTTTTCTCGCTTATCATGCATGTCCTTGTCGAGTAAAGCGATATATTAATCAAAACGACCATCTCCAACACGTTGGTCCATCCATCTCTCACTCATATGATGTCATTCTCATCCTCATATAGGTACTCATTATTAGTATTTTCCATATTGTCTTCACTTCTTTTCAAAGTAATAATCATCCATGTCGGTCAAAACCATGCTAATACTACCTTTCCCATTGTTACCTAGAATAGGTCATTTTATAATTCGTGTCAATTAATGAGCAATTTATCTTCATCACTTTTATATCTTTTGGTATCTTCATTATAATATTCTTAGATAGAACGCATTATTGATTACTCTTGGGTTGAAGCATATGAGAACTTGCTCAAAATAATAGGTTGTTAGCATCAATAAATCATTCAAATCATAACCCTTATGAATCATTGTAATACAATGTCCATTCATATTTTTTCTCTTAGCTTTGGTCACTTGACATTACGAAAGGATTGCTTTGGTCACTTGACATTACGAAAGGATTGCATAAGTCTATATTTTTTTTTGCTATACATACGAGTTTCTAACTCCTTAATAGCTTCTTACCTAATCACCACCACCTTCCATCACCACTTTCACTAATCATCACCACCATGGATTAGCGAAAACTTACTTTTGTAAATCTCGAGTCATCTACCATCACCACATGAATCCTACTAGTAACCCGGCACCAACACTAGCACCACTAGTGGCACACCCGTGGAAGACTTCATATCTTCTTTCTAGGAGCTATTTGGTAGGTTTTATCATATTATATTCTCACTTTTCTTATGATTGTAATTAGGAGACTACACTTCATGAGATCTTTGATTATATCATTTATCACAAAAAGATGAAATATATTGCACTAATGTTTTTCATTGTAGGTTCATCATCATATACACTCGATTGTATATAATTTACTCATCTAAGGATGAAGTTTGCATCAATTATTTTTCTTATTTTAGGTGCTTTTTGACACCCTAGAACAAGGAGGAATATCCTTTAAGCACCCATATTGCATCGTCTATACACTTGGTTGTATATGACATATTTGTCTAAAGACAAAGCTTCTATTATACTAATATTTATTTTGAAGGTTCATCTTGGCGCCTAGAGCAAGGAGCTTCGTCAAGAATTTCTTGAATGCATCTTATACACACTTTGTTGTATAACACTTACTCGTCCAATGACGAATATAGTTTTGCACTAATATTTGTTTTGTAGGTTTTAATCATACCACGCGCCTCAAACAAGGGGAGCAACCTTCAGGGAAGCATGCGCATTTAGCATCATTCTCACTTTTCAACGCATTTGTGCTTGATAAAAGTGGAAAATAGGCTAACATTGCTATGCATTTTCTTTTCATATATTTCTCATAATTTTGTTGCATAAAACTAACTTTGATGTAGGTTAAGCCTCTTTATTTGATCCATGGATCCGCTACCATACAAGGGACGGATTGTAGTGACGATTAACTTCACTAGGATGATGCAAGTCGCCTTTTTGGGAGAAATTAAGTTAAACTCAAGGACACGCCTTTTGTTTCGACAAAGGGGAGAAGAGTGTAAAGCGGAGAAGGTAATGTAAAGGTAGTAAGGATACAAGTAACTTTACATTTTACTTTCTATTACGTTTACATATCTTTGTCATCATCAAAAGGGAGATTGTTAGTTCAAATATTCGATATTTAATCTATACAATCTCGTTTGTTTTGATTGATGACAAACATGTAACTTGTAATTCATAACGTAAAATGTACAAGTTACTTGTAATCACACGTTGTCTCAACATACATTCAACACCTCTCGATGTCTCAAGTCCTCGTATGTTACAACACGAGTTCGTACATGTTTTGTTATGTGGCATTATGATCAAACCCATTAACAAATCATTTAGAATGTTTAAAATACGTTTAGAGTCACTAAGTATTTTAATAGGTTAACCATTCTATTTGAACCTCATTTTACATTTTGCATTCACAAGTATTTCATACAAATACTAAAGTTTACTTACACTTGACAAAATATATTTTATTTTGACAAGCACTCTTTACAAAAGGTAACTAGACATTTTATTAACTAGTTACATAATACATTTTACAAGTTTACCTTGATAAACTTTTTAATCTAAAATGGAAATACATGTTACATCATGTCATGCATCATCTTTGAAATCCTTGGAAGATCACTTGAATATTTTGGTTAGATTGACACACGATATCAAATGTGATCTTAGTAAGATTTGGTAATATCTTGGAAAGATTTGAAGAAAGATTTTTAGCTTTTACATTAGGCACCCACGGAACCCTTTTCTATAAAGGCGGAACCCTTTAAAGGGCTCCTTGGTCCGTGGACTCTTTGTCCACTTTGGCTATAAATAGAAGCCCATTGTTTTCCCATTTCTTCACCACTTAAAAGCACATCTTCTCCACCTTCTTGCATACATTTAGATCAGTCATTAACAATGTAGTAACACACATTAAACACCTAATGATCATGATCATAATGCTTAACATTCATCTTTGTTGTAAGCATACTCTTTGATCAACCAAGGAAATCTTGGAATCTAGCCATCCCCACTCACCACAAGTTGAAGATCTATCACAAGAAGTTTAGAGAACTTGTGATCTTCATCATGAAGGCTTCCTATCAATGGAAGTTCATTTAGAAGTAGTTATTCATATCCATTAGACATTTGTGTCATGGATCATTAGTGTAAACATCATTGCATCATAACAACACTTTCACCAAACTAGATTAGATGGTTTATGTGTTTGTCCCATAAAACACAAGGTTTATTATGTTGGGCCATAAAACATATTAGGTGGTTGTACCCTTGTAAAGAACTCGACATCTAGCTTAGTGTCGGAAATATTGTATAAGCGACGTTAGGTTGGTTCTACTCGAACTAGAACCCGGTATTTAGCTTTGTCTGGGAAAAAGTGTAATGACGATTGTAAGATTTTCTCCGCCGAGAGGGAGCTTGTTGATTTAGTGAAGTAACTCTCGAGTTGGGTACTCGGGAGTGGAGTAGGGTGGAAAGGAGATCCGTGACGAACCACTATAAATCCTCGTGTTCGGTTTGCACTTTCCTTTCTTTATCTCTTTACTTTTATACTTGCACTATACTATTATTTGTGATGTGGTTTGATGTTCATGATTGTGTGACAACTTGGTTTACCATGCTTTATATTATTCACAAACAATAATTGGTACTTTCATATTATAACAAGCTTAATAAGCGATTTGATACAAAAGATCTAAAGTTTTTAAACGGTAACGTATTCAGCCCCCCTCTACGTTTCCACAGAAGACATACAAGCCAAACAGATATCTACAGGAAAACGAAAGCAATTAATTAATAAGTGAGCATGGCAATTCACAGTCAAAACCCTTAGTTGAAAACATAACCGATTATCATAACATCGGAAGTACTAACGTGATCGACACATGGCGTCACGTAATAAGTAGGAATACGGTATAAGCGATATAATTAAATAAATTAAAGACATAGCAAGGCAACTAAACAAATTAACAAGCCGACGTCATGCGTGAACCATTTACCCAATCAAACCGTAGTATAGCAGAAATGCAAACATGGCGGTCAACAACAAGCGAGATAAGGATACTATCGGATAATCATAGTCCACGAAATTAAGCGACGCAAGTATACATGATAAGCAGACAAAAACTATCGATTACACACTAGCATGGTCACCAGACAATCGAGGGTCACATAACGGTGAGATCACATATAAGCAGATGACAATGGTAAATCAAATAACCGTATATTAATCATATCGCGGCGGTAATCGGTAGTCATATAAAACATGAATAGCATAATCAAATCCAATAAACATATAATAACCCGGATGCGTGAATGGAGCGATAGTGCAAGTAACGGAATGAGAGGATGATGATCAATGCAATGGAATATATATATCTTGGTAGTAGAGTGAATCATATAAGGGTCTTGAGTAATGAATAATTAACACGAATATGGTGCGTTGGGGAATACGGAAGATACAAAGATAAGTATATCAAAAAGTGTAAGGGTTGTCGAAATCTACCACGAGCCGGAACATATCATATAATATCATATTATAAGTAACCATTGTATTCGAGGGTGACCTCGGAATACCATATATAATGGGAGGAGACCTCGGTAACCAATGGAGTAGCTAGCTCCGGAATGTGAAGACGCGTAGACACACGACATCATTCACCATATAAATCATATCATATCATATCATATCATATCATATCAAAACATATCTAGGATGCATCCATCGCCCGAAACATAGTGGCCAAACATATATCTTGAGCTCATAATCATATAACATAATGGGACGATTGTGCAACATCACTCGTACTTGCTGAGTCATGCCATTGGTGCATCAATGACATGGTCATGTTACCTCCATGACTAGGAACACGTATTTGGCTCGGGTATCAGACTGAAGGGTCAAAGCATAATCATATCATAAGGGTTCATATCAAAGGTTCAGCAGTCAAAGGTTCATATCAGAGTTCCATAACATAGGTTCATAATCAGAGGTTCATAATCAAAGGTTCATAATCATAGGGTTCATACTCATAAGGTTCATAATTAGAGGGTTCATAACCAGAAGGTTCATAATCAGAAGGTTCATAATAATAACAAACGAATATCATAGCGAACAGAATCATACCAAAGGATCACAGTAAAGGGAATCATAGCAAGGGCATCATAAGTGAGATAAGGTCAAGGATCGAAAAGTCATGAGAAATCCCTACTGAAAAGGGATAGAATATCTGTACCTTAACCGCAAATGCAAACACGTCATAAAGATCGGAAGTTACCCCTTCTTCAGCGAATCTACACGAATTAATGATCGGCTTATTATTAATAACTTATTTTAAATCCAATTACTCGTTTTAGTCAGCTTTCCATTTTTGTAACTTTTCATAATTAGTATCTTAGTGGCTTCCCGATTAAGCAAGATTTGTCATTTATATTCAAGGTTGACATTTAGTTAAGTTTAAGTATTCAAAATGACAATTATATATGAATTAGGGTTCATTTATCGCAATTTATAAAAGTCTAAGGTTTAAATGTCGAAAATCAAAGTTCTAACTTTATCATTTAAAACACAATTTAAAGTATTCATATTAAGACTTCATGCATGCAATCTTCCCTTCGTATAGTCCTAACATGAAAATATAGCCGAAATCGTTTCGCAACCCATATTACTTGCTCTCATTACACAATCGATTTGGTACGTAAAAAGGGTGCGTTTTACTTATTAGAAAGGGGTCAACATATGGGCTACTAAACCCGACTCAACGTGGTCACCAAAGCACGACTCCACAATACAACCCAACTCGACACCGGGTTGCTCTATTCCGCGACCGACCATAGACACAACGAAAGCATACACACGACATAACACAAAACAAGTCCAAAACAGTTCGTACATTCATCACAATCAACTCTCCATCTTAACTAATTAACTACACTTGACCCGTGATTTTATGTGCTACGTCACTTGTTGGAAAGACACTAAGCGCACACAAGTGAGACAACCCAATATTAACGAGACTCCTACAATATGCTTAAACCAATACCCCACTTGAATGAATGACATTATATATTACATATACCTATTCGACATAACACATGCATGGACACACAACCCCATACGACACATACAAAATCAACCATCCATACTATGATACGTATAACACAACACCCCATTTCATTCCTTTACATCCGAAAAACAACATGCTTAATTTATATATCTTAGGTCTCGTTGGATATTCAAACACACTCAAGACCATATCAAGGTGGTCATATTCATATATATTCAGTTTAATTTAACCTGATTCAAATGTAAATGTATATATATATCCATTCGTATAATCATTAGAACGAGTATTTTAGATAGGTTTTCTTGCTTTATCAACTATTCATATCATATGACTAAATCAAGAAAACACAAGAACGAAATGGGTACCTCTCGAGTCGAGTAGACAAATGAAACAAGGACGCAAAGACCGAAACAACAACTCTTTCGAACCAAACGCTACGACCAGCCACCAATAGCTACCACCACAACAGCTCCCATCTTTGAACCTAGGACACCACGACCAGTAGGAAGTATTAAACCCACGACTTGCCCAAGGAAAACCCACGACAAGCAGCTTCAACCCCATGACCACTCTTTGAACCCATACGATTACAACACCCTTAGCACCAACCACGATCAGTAGCTATTCAAACAAAGAGCCACGACCTAAATTCACGTCCAAAACAGACTGGTGTACCCTTGTTATTTGTTCTAGTCGAATGGAAGGAGGGATTAAATTTTCTTGCCGTCACTTTTGTTTATTCTAGGGTTTATGTGTGTCTTTGAATTTGGATGGTAACTGATAAATGAGGAGAGTTTAATGGAAATTAATGAGTGATTAGGGGAAATTTGATTGTGGCATTTCTTACTAGGCCGAATTAATGGGGGGATCATTGACCAAATAATTTTTCTTAATTACCATAATGATGCTCATTCTTTAGTTTTAATTATCTCTTAATTTGTATTTATGATTAGGTCCAAGTGACATATATAATGTGTTATATTCATCTAGTAATTTAAGTTGGTTACTCTTATATAATTCTTTTAAGTGTCAATATAAAATAAACTAGCTTGACGCATATTACGTATTTCACAATTATTAAGCTTGAGGGGCAAAATGGTCATTTTACACGTTTATGATTTTAGGGTTTTACAACAATAGAATTGATCCTATTTTGGAATACTACTAGGTTCCTTGAGTGTTTTCGCTAGGAGGATCATTATGTGATTGATGAGTGTTGGTGGAATCAAGAATGAAGAAAGTCTTCATGAGAGATATGTTTAGCGGTTCCATCATTTTATTCACAAGCACGACATAACGGACTTTGAAATTGAGGATGGAAGTGCATAACATTATGATAGAGGCGTGTCAAGAACATTCCATATGGGATGAGTTTATTCTTGTATCCTTGAAGATTTGCAATTAGCCTTGCATGAAGTAGGCGAGATTGTATGGTTGTTGTGTTAGCAAGCAATTACAACATGTGAGCACAACAAGCGGGAAGAATTTCGATTTCTCCTAAGACTCCAAACATTTTCACGTGGGATGAGTGCAAGAGGCTTGTACTCTTCTCGGATGTCCGTGTGAAGATAATGTTTGGATCGGATAATATGGTCGAGGTTTGCATATTATGCGATTTAAATCTTAGGAGAGGGTATGTGTGAACAATATGGGCTATTTTCTTCACGAAAGTTGAAGAGAGAATCAAGAGACCAATCTTCGGTGAAGGCACATTGTCTATGATTTGGAATCCGAAGAATGTGAGCAAAATGCCCAAGGGTTAGAGTGAACTTTTGGTTTTTGATATAAAACCAAAGAGATAGAGAGCGATCCTCGTTACGAACGAGTTCGACTTGACGGAAGAATTCTGTCACACCCTCACCGGAGGCGGAAACACGAGGTGTAATGGAAAGGAACATAAGCCCAAGATAATAGAACATACCAACGTTAAGATTAAAAAGAAATAGTATACCATTACAATACCAGTTTAGCCGACATCGGCAAATATGTTACAAAGTTTAGATCCCAAAATATTGCGTTTTATTACATAACGATTTGTAGTGACAAGTGAAAACTTCATTATGCAAGACCTGGTAGAAAAGCTTACTAACGATCACCTGAAATGCATGAGAGAAAAACGGTCAACTATGAAAATAGTTGGTGAGTATTACACGTTTCGTAAAATAAGAAACTCGTAAGAGAGAGAGTCAAAGGTTTCGGTCATCGAAATAGTCCACAAAGCAAAGGCATTGTAAATCCACTCGGTTCAAGTTCCTCCCATACAAAACTTGCAACCTGTGTGTTCACAACCCATTGCACAAAATATAGCGTATCAAGTAGTCAAGTATAAATGGTCATAATAGTTCACCATATAGTACTACGTATATAATAATGTATGCCCGGCAAAGCTCCTAGAATAAATAATATGCGTCCCGTAACATAGTGGATGAGAGGTTGGCCGACCTCTAATAGCGCTATCCATACTACCTACTAATAGGAGACTAACCATGTGAATGTACGAATAGTATATCATACAACTATTAATATACAATTAAGAACACTCCGAACATGGGAGAATTTGCACACTCCACCAATAAGGCGAGAATTTTTGGGTCATAGTAAATGACGGTTCAATAAGATCAAATAAGGCATAATTTGTAATTATGTTTAAGGATTTGATTCGAGTTCACAAGTTCTAGTCAAACAAGTTAATAAAAGTAGTAGTCAATTTAGCTCAAGAATGGTTCATGCATTTCGCCCCAAAATATAGTAAAAGCGGTAAAAGGGGATGTGATTACTCACTGTTGCAATAGTTGTGATGATGAGTGGATGCACGTAAATGAGACGCAACTCTCTAACCGCGACCTATTATGAATGATATGCTCTAATTTAAGTCATGAAACAATGTCGTGCATGCAAACTCATATGATATCCATACCACTTGTACACTTTTTAAAATATAAAGTTTATCGTCGAAAAAATAATCTTATAACGTCTTGACGATTTATAAATTACTTTACAAGTATTTACGTTGAAACGATATCCTACGATAATCATTTAGTGATTTATTATGAAATTATAACTTTTCGTCGTAAAATAATGTCATTGAAAATTTCATGAAAGTGAATAAACGGCCTTGAAAAACTAGTCGTAAAATGATGCACATCGAGTGTTAGGAAACAAACTCAACGGTTTTGTTAAGCTTGTGTCATTATCTCAAAGTTTTAGCATTTAAGTTTTCATCCTAGAGGTCTCGATCATGGAGAAAAATATGGGTAAAGTATGGTACTTGTGTCCAAAATATCGTTTAAGGATGGTTTTCGGCAAAGTTTAAGTAACCATATTTTATTCATTTCAACTCCGCTTAATGAACGGTCGGACATTTTGGAAAATAGGCTAAGTACTCACTTTTACTAGAAGACATCATGTTATAAAAGTACTACATCCATGTTAAAACGACCCTCAACTTGGTCCTTCGTGGCGTAATATTTGTCTAATAGAAATATATTAGTTTTCTTATATAATATAGTTACGGCAACTTTGTGTAAACACGTGTAATTTAATCGTTACAAGTTCGTTTTCTACATTTTATATGTCCTTAGCTCGTATCAAAGTATACTAATATATTTTTGATAAGTCGACACAATTTATAACGCTTAAGACTCATTTTTGACTCGTAAAAAATGGAAGTAACATGCTGAAATTTCTGAATTTTATAGTTTTCGTCGTCTAACTTGAAAAATTCATAACTTGTTCGTTATAGCTCCGTTTTAACCCATTCAAGCGGCCACGTTTTCGTTTTAAAGTATATTTTCTAAATATCTAGGCCAAAAATTTTTACTTATCGTCGAAAATTCCAGAATTTAAAAATAAGATCAGACCTCTAAATAAAGTTGTCGAAATGAGTTTTTCTCGCGCAAAACCTATTCTAACCAATTCAAAACAACTCCGAAGCTATTGTAATCCTACCATACACCTTCTTAGGGTGTCATGGGTTCCTAAACATCACCAAATGTGATATATTTCAAGGAGTAATTATAGGATGATAAATATATATATATATATATAACACTCAAAAACAATAAAAAGTGGTATAAACATCAATATGACTTGCATGTTTTTCTTAAGCATGATGAAGTGAACATAATATGAATATAAAAGATGAATATGAACATGAAATGCTTACTAGTTACTTGATGAAGTTTAAATGAACAAAGGATTAATCCTAAACACCCAAGGTTTTTATTTCACAACCTTAATCAAGAGTGTGTCTAGATTGTTTTGAACTTGACTAGCAAAATTTTTATGGTTTCCTCTTGGAGCATCAATGGTGGCCGGTCATATGGAGCTAGAGAGAAGAAGAGAACTTTTTGATCTATTACACTTTGTAAATGAATGTGTATGTGTAGATATTATAAGTATAAAATGATATAAGCTAGATATTATGTATCCTCATGGTGTGACTCACCCTTGTTGTCGACAAGGGTGTGTTTGCTTTAGCTAGTTTACATTTTTTTTTTAAATATTTAAGTAGAGTAAAATGTGTAGATATTTAAGGATAAGTAGTAACTTGTGTAAATATTTAAGCTTGTAGGGTAGCGTTAACTAAAAATAAATTTTAACGGATCAAAATAAAACATATTGAAGTCATAAAAATTATTAAAATACATTTCTTGCAAAATTTGAGTGAAATAATAATTATCGTGTTGAATTCTGAAACCGTCGTAATTATATAAACATAACAATTTATGTACGAAATAAATTGAAAACATCGGGTAAATTAATAATATAATTTTATAGTCTTAAAATGAGTATAAGAATATATTAGGATAAATTTTAGAAGCGTCGGATCAAATGTTCAAAATAAATGATAAATGCGATAGCGTTTATTTAATTTGAAAATTACGCGTTTAATGTAAAATGCAAAATCATGCATGAACTACTATGATGACAATGATACTAATGAAATGTAGACTAAACCTAGTCTATATGAAATGTCCTTGATGAAATGTTCGTGAATTCGCAGCTAAACCATTAAGGTTACGCGAATTTGATACTCGTAAACCTAGTTTACGATAAACGATGAAATAGTAAATTTGAGAAATGACCGGAAATTGAGAATTGTGACAAATTCCATTATAAACCTTGGACATATCTTCTCGTTGATTTCAAGAAGACATTCTAGTCCTATGGCTCGGAAGGAGGTATTGATACCTTCTTCGAATTGTAGAGAGGTGTCTACAATACGTCCTTCATGGAAGTGACGGGTTTCGAGATTGTTGAACCCACGGACATGATTGCCAGGTGTGTTGGGCTCAAGAGAGATGTTAGGAGTGTAGACGCTAGTGAGTGAAAAATCAAACTCGTATTCATGCATCATAGTTGAACCTATATAAGTGATGGGTTAATAAGAGGTGATGTTTATGGTCAACCTATAATTATCTAACGTTTTTATTAGATTTTTATTAACAATGGTTTTTAGACAAGAAAGACACTTGACTCACTTATGGTTTTGACATTCTAGTGGAGTATACTTTTTAGAAGAAAAATGGTTTTTAATTTGCATGAAAAAGCTGTTCTCCGGTGGGACGGATCCCACGGTTCTTTTTCAAAGGGATCCGCTAGTATAACTTCCGGATCCGTGGATCCGTAGTAATGTAAACATTAGATAAAACATAGGTTTTATATTTTTATACCACGTGAAGTGTTTTATCCTACATTTTCTTTTAGCATGCATTCATGACTTCTAATGTATCACGAAGGAATATGAAACATATAAATCACAAGAAAATAAATAATAACAAAGATAACAAGATTATTAGTAATATTGCATTTCAATGCTAAGGATGATACAAAGGATTGGGTATATGATCCCAATGTAGATTAACAACACAAAGTAAATGTCTCCATATGTGAACTTCATCATAGGGAACACAAGTGCGATGAGTGTTAAGGCGATGAGCACGAGTGCGATGTAAACCATGTTGATGACGGATCTTCTTGGTTTCGGTTGAGATGGAATGAGGAGGAAGATGAAGTTTTTGAGTGAGAGGAAATTTTTGAAATTGGAAGATTTGAAAAAGTGAGGATTTGATAGATAGGTCGACGGTGGGAGTTTTTATAAGGAAGGATGAATTTTGAAATTCGTGTTTTGTTTTATTATTGGATTAAAAGAAAACAAAACATAAGTTTTATATACCGACTTTAGGCGAGAAATAAGACACGTATGTAAGAAAAAGGCTTCCTAATGAAGCTTCATGTAAAACATGTAATTTGCACAAAGATAATCATATAAATACCTAAATAGGTATACTTAATTATCAAGCAAAGTAAAGAGAATCATACCTTTAGCGACTTAGGAATGTCTTTACAAATGACACAACAAATGTCACTTAGACTATTCCTGCTCCTTTGCGTTTAAGATGCCTTCTTAAGGAAGGTATTCTTGTTACCAAGCGACTCCTAAAGCTTGGTGGGTATGAGCTTGGACTAATCAACATGACAAGGAAGATTAGTTCAAACAAAAATATATATAAAAAAATATTGTTATCGAATCAACATCCAAACATATAGTTTTAAAAGACATGGTGTTTGTTTTATGAAAACCTTCTTTGTATTTTCAATTAACCATGGATCGTATTAAGTTTTTAAAGTACAATATACTTCAAGAAACTTGGTACGAAGCTCGATGCCAATTGTGGAAAACTAGAAGGGGGTTGAATAGTTTTACCAATTAAAACTCCCTTTTAAATTATTTAGATCGACTTATGTCAATCTATTTGGTTGTGTGTTGGATGTTGATAAACAAGCATATAAAGATATGTAATGAAAAGATAAGAGTAAGAAGCACAAAACCACAACGCGAGTATTTATAGTGGTTCGACTACAAGGACACCTTCTTGCCCTAATCCACTCCCAAGTCACCTACTCGAGAGTTCGTAAACACTACACCAATCTCCTTATGGCGGAGAAGCCTTCACAACGTCGCCTACCCTTTTTCGGTGCTAGGCTAACCACGGGTTCTTTCACTACAAGGTGAACCACACCTACACAACGTCGCCTACCCTTTATAAGGTACTAGGCTAAGTACCTAGTTCTTTCACACCAAGGTGAACTACACCTTCACAACGTCGCCTACCCTTTATTAGGTACTAGGATAAGCACCTAGTTCCATTGCAATGGAGGAACTACTACCACTACACCAACGACTAATCCCAAAGGAGATCTACTCTTTACAACATCATCAAGGACATCAATATCCTTGGATCTAATGCTAGTCTATCTAGTATATCAAAACACACCATATCGAATGTACATCTAAGGCACCTTTCGCTAATGCCTTTGACTAGATCTACAAGACACCTTTCACTAATGTCTTGTGTCTTGACTTCTAAGCACCTTTCACTAATGCTTCTTGTCTTGACTTCTAAGCACCTACCATAAGTGCTTATGCTATAGACAATAGATACTCTTCACTAATATCTTCGTCTTGACACTTGAGACACCTTTCACTAATGTCTTCAACACTACACTTCTTTGAAGAAAGAAAGGAATCATCAACATGAAGACTTGATGCCTTGATGATGAGGAAGCTTGGCAACTCATGGACTTGAGCTTGCTCGACTTCAAAGGTGGTGATCTTGCCTTTAAGAAGAACCTTAAAGATCACACAAAACAAAACTACAAACATAGATCTCTTGGATCTAAGGTTAGTGAGATTAACTCGGGGAGAAAGTGTGTTAGAAAGGGTTTGAAATAATGAATAAATGGCTCACTATTTATAGAGGAAAATCCTCTTCCCGGATCCCATGATCCTTCCACAGAGGATCCGTCTAGCGTTAAGCTAGGGATCCGTGGACGCCTCTCTTGCCCATGGGTATTTTGGTTATGGGTCATGGGTCATGGGTTATGGGTTGATCCATGGTTTTCTTTCTAGATACAATGAACTTGGTTAAGTGGTATATATAAAACCATGGGTTATGAGTCAATACCATTTGCTAGTTTTACCCATTTTAGTATTTACATGTTTTTACCCATTTTAGTATACTTAGTTTAAGTATGTGCTATCCCAATATGTAAACATTAGTTGTTGTACATATATATCTAAATCATAAAATCACTTATACTTGTTTTAGTGTTTTATGTGAAAACTTAAGTGTGTTAGGAAACTATTAACTCAAACTATTTACGTATTCTATTTGTTTCGTTAAAATGATTTTACGTTTGTTATCGACAAAACATTAGAAGATCGTAAAATATAAATAAACGTTTTTACGGCTTATTTGTATTAACAAAAGTCTTTCTTGAAATCCCATTTAAACTTGTAAATTTAAACCTGTGACAATTAATGATCATGCATTAGACAAATATGCAACATAACAATGAATAACAACATCAAACAAAAATAGTCTTAACAGTGCATGCTGCTTATAGACACAAAATAGTTATTTATAATCATGCATTAGACAAATATGCAAAGTACTAAAACATCAAATACTTCAACATTACAAAGTGCTAATTGACACAAAACGCAAAAAAGTTTAACACAAACACCTAATAGTTAAACATTCAAATAAGACCCAATTGCTTCCCAACCATTTCAATGTAGCCCTTTAACACATTCGGGTCCGATGGTAAGGTCATCCAAGTGTCTCTATAGTTGCCTCCTAGTTGACTAAAGATAAGAAATGCCGTCAAATATAGCAGATCACTAGATTCCAACTCGAGGACCTTTAATTTTTCATGACACTCATCTGCGGATGGCCCTTTATTCTTAGAAAAACCACCTTTAGCCATGTTAATAATCGCTTGTTTCATATCCTCCTCAAACTCAGAAATACCACCTTTAGCTTTTTTCTTTGGCCTAACTCGACTAGGTGACTTAGGAGGAGGAACCGGAGTACCACTTTCAAAACCATTGTCATATTCGGTGTCAAAATCAACATTATGGTAGTCATTGGTAGGTGGAGGAACCGGAGAACCACCTTCATTAAGAGGAACATCTTCAATTTGAAGTACTTGGTTAACAGGATTATGGGAAGATGATGGTGGTGTTCGATTCCGTCTCCCAAAAACTTGACATTTTGGACCGGTAGCAGCACACGTTTCATACAAATCGGTACAAAGGTAGGGATAAAGCAATGGACTATTTCTCAAGTTATTAGCTTTGTTTTTTGTCTAGATAAAAAATGCACAAAAAAATATATCAATAACATAACTATTAGTATTAGATAGAGTTTATTTGTAAAAAAAAGTAGCCACAAACACACCTTAACATTAAGATCTCTCCACTCTTCTTTTTACTTTTTTAAAAGTAAAAAAAAAAAAAAAAAAAAACATTAAGATCTCTACTCTTCTTAGTAAAGTTGAGCAATTTGTTTCAAAGTTGTAAACGTTTCCCGTATTTCCTTTCAAGCTTGCCCAAAGATGATACTTTCGTTTATAGTAGTCAAACTTATTGTTCAATTTTTTTAGTAGTCTTTATTCCTTAAGTGTCCTCAAGAGCTTGAGCTACTTTTTTCCAAGAGTCCACGCATAAACTACCACCACTAGGACTAGGACCTAACCTATTGACCTCATCGATACATGTCTCCAAAAAAAACTTCAATTGTTCCGCGGTAAAATTTAGTTTTTCACTTGATTCACTCATTCCTATAATCAAAGAAAACACCTAAATCAACAAAGTCATGTATAAAATATCCTAAACTACATGGTTACCCACATCTTTTTAGTTTCGACCTCCATATCAATATTATAAGCACATTAGTGAAAGTAACACATTAAGGATAATGATAGAAAAATGTCCAATTAAGAATAATGATGAATTATAACATACTAAACATCATGATATCACTTTCTATTTCAAGTTATTAGAGAATCTCTGATATAATAAATCTTATATAGACTTCTTCTCGTGACAGAAGCTATTAGACAAGTCACTTCAAATATAAATGAATAAAATCATAAGCTTTTAGAGCTTTTAAGTTAACAAATAGGAAGATAATGTGTTACATAAGGAATGATTAAGTTAACAAATACAGATAACGTGTTATTGTGATACTCTTTTACTATAGATGCGCCAAAGTATTCGTTCTTCATATTAACACTACGTTCACTATATATCATGTTTCATATATTTTTACCTATAGTAGTTCTAAGAAACTTTTGAAATCAAGGAAGTATCGGATAAGATATGATGACACCACTTTGATTGCTTATGGCCTTTAAAGGGACTATTAGAGCCATATGCTCTTGTTTAATTACCATGTTCTCGTATCAAGTGTCATACTACGGTAATTACCATGTTCACGTATCAAAATTTCATTAAGCTCGACGCAATTAAAGATATGTTTATAGATAGCTTAAAACATATGTTGTACTACTTTAGCTCTTGAGGCAGCTTAATTATGGACACACTTACAAGAAGTGAAATAAGGTCTAACAATTCCAAAATGTAACTCAACACTTCTGAGCATACATAAGTTTATCAGTACTAATTAAACTAAACATGTTGATTTGATGTGTTTCTTTCGATATCGTATATGATTTAAGAATAAACAGTTTAGAGGTGTCAATAATAGCCCAAAAAAGCTACGCTTCAATATAAAGGGCTATTGAATGACTTTTTAAAGACTACTCAAAAAAGTATCTCAAGCTTTCTTTGAAGAACAAAAATGTACCACCCAATTCTAAGCATATGGAGTTTAAAATTTACCATGTGAAGCTTAAAACTAAAAATGAAAGCATGACCACAGTGACACAACATATGTAATCGTTTACATATAAAGAATACAATACAAAAAAAGCCCATAAGCCTATAAAAGTGCATACAACGATTAACATCAGTGGGGCTATTTTGATATGTGATGATTTAATTATGGATTAAAGAAAACAAATTGTTTTAAAAATGGATTAAAGAAAACAACAGACCTGATGTAGAAGGAGGATGTAGTGGTGTCTTGTGGCTAGAGAAGAGGCGGCCGACGATGATGTTGGCCGGAGATGGGAGAGGCAGAGTGATCAGGGTTGAAGAGGTAGGTGGGGTATGTGAGAGAGTGAAAGGTTTTTTTGTTATTTTTTGTCAACAAGAGGCGTTTAGATACCTCTCTAATGTCTAGACCATTAAGATATTATTGCCTCTGACCGCGTCTGAACGAATAAAAAAAAACAAACGATCTGAGCGCCCAAAATGTCTGACCGATTAAGATGTTTGGCTCATTAAGAGGTTGTTAAGACATTTAAAAAAAAACAAATACCACCTAACACTTAAACCCACAACCTCTAGGTCGGTAGTCAACTCACATACTACTAGATCGAAGACATTGGGTAAACGATAAGTTAAAATTATCACCATATAGTTTAGTAGTAAAATAATTGATATTTTAATGAAAGGTATATAAGGTTTAGGAAGCGTCAAATATGATTACAGAATATCTCAATTAAGTCACGTATATGAGTTAAAAAAACTCGCCATTAACTTAAACAATCCCTTTATATGTTCAAGTAATGACAAATATACTCATGCCACCAAACACTTATCATAAAGTACATAAAATTTCGGATTAGTCAAAATGCATACACAAGGTACCACAGATGATAAAACACTTATCATAAAGTACCACAAATGTATATAAGGTGTAGGAAGGGTCAAAAATGATTACAGAATATCTCGATTAATCCGCGTATATGAGTTAAAAAAACTTGCCATTTCTGAGTAACTTCAACAGTCCTTTTATATGTTCAATTAATGACAAATATACTGTTACACCCAAAAACCGTTTTTAAATAGGTATGATCCTAGATAAAATTGACCAAGTCCAAAGGGGTTTGACTTGGATAATGGTATTTTGTAAAGTGCATGAAATAATAGCAGGTCTGTTATAGGTTCAATACGGCGTATTGGATGGCACATATCACGACATATTAAAGTAGGCCTGGATACGGCGTATCCAGGATAATGTATACGGCGTATTCATGGACTTATGGAAATGAGAGTTGGCTGCTCCAGCTCCAATACTACATATTGAGGTTTGGAGATACGGTGTATTAAGATAGGCCTAGATATAGCATATCCAAGATAGCGAATATGGTGTATTGGTGAGATAGCTTGGATACGGCGTATCCATGGAATGGATACGGCGTATTGGCCCAAAAACGTGTAGAAAAACTAAAATGACATTTTTGATGAGTCATCACTTACCAAATATATATCTTAGTTTTGGATACTTTCATAGTTATTACTGTGTGTTTCTAAGTGACGAGTCTAGAGAGAAATTATAATAACCTAAAATATGAATCGATTTGAGCATAGAATATGGGTATAACTTTAAAGCTTTTGAACATTTGGGTAAACTATGATAATATGCTACAAATAAACTACAAAATAAAGTTCCTAATACTAAGTATATATACAAATCGCCCTAAACAAATCTATAACCTAAGTTTAAAACAAATCGACACACACTTATATATATAGCAATATCATACGTATAAACAATACCTTAGGGGTCCGGTTTTTATTTATTTTGTACACCATTATATCATTGCAAATTGTGGCTAGATACATTTGAATGTAAAAGAAGAACTAGTCTCCTAACCTCCCCAATATACACGGGACTTCTACTCTTCCTATCCCCATATAATCCTAAATCATGTCTCATTTTCTCACTCACTCTAAACCTAAAACCTAAAAAAAAAAAAGTGACGGCAGCTTGTTCTTTAAAGGATTCGAGAGGTGCAAAGGAGGGTGATCATGTCATGGTGTGCAAACTTGTTGGTGATCGTTGGTATCTATATTGTGGTGTCAATCGTGTGTTATTGGTTCATAGGGCGTGTTCTCGTTAGTTTCTTTTGATCCGTTTGAAATCTTTCCAAGGTATTCGAATTCTTTTTTTCCATGCATGGGTTCGACATGTAATTATATATATACGTAAAACCTGATTAAAACGTGTGATATGAAAAAGTAGTGATCATGATCTTGTGTTTTGGGTGTGTCACGTATCAGTTTGTGTGTGTTGTTTAATCAGTTAAGTCTAAGCTATGTTTTGATCATGTGTACATCTTTTAGTTAAGGTTTGTCTCGTGTGTGTGTGTATAATACCAAAACTGGTGCAGGTCAATTGATTGAAAATATGGGAAACCCTAGACGTTGGCATGTGTTAATCAAAGGTTGGAACTTGGTTAAGATCGAATATATGTTAAATGATCAAGTCTCGTATAGTATTGTGTTTAGGGTCGAATCTACTATGTAGGTATATTGGTACATTAAACGGGTTAAAAAGGGTTTTAAACAAGCTATCTAATGGCTTAAAACAGATTTATGGAAATGGGACAGTTTTGTAGTCGTATAGGTGTGCTTATTAAATCGGATCTCATAAGTGTTTGATTCTGTAATTTTTCATAAAAACTTAGTTTAATGTCCTATTGAAGTTTTCCAATTGGTTTGGGTGAGTTTGGAGTTGTATTGGCCGTGTTTTTGAATTTTATGGTTCTGAGTTTTAAGAACTTAATATCAGTCGCAGTTTTTTATTTTTCATTTTCAAACCATAAGGAGTTGAGAGCTCCTCTTTTACAGGGGTAATATTTAAGATACTTGTGACTTCTTGGATATTTTGTGGATTTTTCTGAAGTGTTCAAGTGGGTCTAATAAATGTAAACTTTTGGGGTATACCTCCTGTGCCCTTTCTGGACAGGCCTGGAAAGATGAATTTAAAAAAAAAATACTTATACTTTGAAATAAAATCTGCAAAAATTTGTCAACTTACCTAACTAATATTGGAACACATGGGAATTTTATCAGAATTATTGGAGTTCTTTTGATGGGTCATTAAATTCGTATGAAACTCGTTCAGATTTGAAGTTAAAGGATAAAAGATACAATAAGTATAAGACCTATAAAATTAAGAAAAGCTTATGAAATAAACATGTTTGTGATATGTGATTATATTCTCCTATAGATTTTGTGAAGAGAGAGAGATTGTGATTGCTTTGTGTCCTTAGCTTCATTGCACACACTTTAAGGTACATATATTCTGTCATTTCAGTAATGGCCACTCTTGTTTATATTCGATATTTGATTCGTATTCGTTTTGTTTTGATTTGATATGACTCCATTCGTTATTATATTCGATCTGCTATTCATTTTGTTATAACATTGTTATGATGTCCATTTTGCTATCCGTTTGCTATGATATGATTCGGTTTAGTTTGATATGCTATGTTTGGATATGATATGATGATTTGATATGTTTGATATGTTTTGTTCTGTTATGTTGCCCAAGCTATTAACTAGTCATGGAGGTACCATGACCATGTCACTGATGCACCAGTGGCATGGCACTATCTGTGGCGGTGTGATTAGTCCACAGCGTTCCCTTTTGATATGATATGATATATGTGATCACTTGGTCATTATGAATACGTATGTACAGTCTCGATCTGGCATATGTATATTTGATTTATTTTGTAGGGAGCGTATAGACGCATCCTATGTATTTTGTTTAGATTTGATGATGTGGTGAGTGTGTGCAATACACCCCCTCGCAGTTTGGTACATCTAGAGTCTGCATCTCCCATGTACAATTTGATAGGGTTTGACAGATATGATATTTGATATGTGATTTGATATATTTGGCTATAGGAGTATCTTCTTTAGTATTTGAGCTCGTGGGCAGGATTCTGATTATGTGACTATGTGATTATCTGACACTCTTATTCATTCGTTTGCTATGCCATATCCTATTCAGTTATTCGTTTGACTACTTATTCACTCAGTATTCTTATGTGATTCATTTGAGTATCATGCTCTTATTTCATCTCATTTGACTACTTTGATTATACTTTGGATTACCATGCTTATCCTTTAGTTGGTGTTCCATTTGTTTATGATATCTATTTCAGCTTTTTGTTTTGATTTCTGATTGTGATTATCATTTATACATATTTTATTTATATCTGTTCACTGAGCGTTAGCTCAGCCGCGTTTTCTTTTCCATGCGGCACGTATTTAGTTAGGAGCAGGGCTATGGGATTCGAGAGTAGGAGTGGAAGACCTACCTTAGTGAATCCTCATTATTGGACTTATGCATTTTAAACAATGTTAGGATTCAGTATTTGGAACTATTTCATTTCAGTTGCATATCATGTTTTGAACCCTTTTGGGAGTTATATGTTTTGGTGACTTTTTCATGTTATTAATAAGAGACCTCCGCTTGCATTTTTATTAGCTAAAAATGAAAAAAAATCTTACTTGATAGGAATCAACAAGGAAACCCAACGGTGGACTCTCTAACTAGCTATTCTATTCCGCAATGCGCCAAAAACTTGATACTGACTTACTTGCAGCGCTGGTCAAAGGAACTTCCGTCGAAATCGACAAGTTTTTCAACACCCTGGCAAAGGAACCTAATCGTTGTAGTGTAGTATTAGGGTAAGCCATGGAATTGATATCGTTTCTGGGGAATAGGAATGCTAGTGAGAAGTTACTACGCTAAGGTTGGGGTTGAGGAAGATTATTTTTTATCTTTTTATGTTTTTAGGAAATGGAAAGGTACGAATCTCGAGGTTTGGATTTGGGGTTGGTATTTCTACCAATACTCTCTTATCTAATTATCTAATTAACTAAGGTGGGGTAGTCTATGTCAATTATTGTGTGCTCGTATGATGGTTTAAATATGTGTTTACTTAGGTTTTATTACTCCTTAATTATCTCCCATTGATGGTTGAATTGGTCACGCCCTTATTCTTAATCGCGTTGTGTGTCTAAGGTTAAGTAGGGTATGCGCTTATCCCTAACTCTTTGAAACTACAAAAGGTTAGCCGCCAAAGTCTCTAGGATTTATAAGCTTTAACTCTAAGGTACTCTTCGGATGGTTTAGCCTACAACAACTCTAGGTGTTATAAACTAAGGTTCACAAAGATTAATCAAGCATTAACTACACAACATGGATCACCTATTACGAGATCATTAACAATTAAGATAGAGACAACCAATCAATATTTAATAATTAAGTTTCATATCCCTAAGCAAACACACAAGTAAATTAGCCGGACATGGAGAACATGCAAGCATACACACAAGTAATGAAGACATAATTAAATTAATAAAGTAAAAACACTTATCCTCGATGTAAGATAGGGTTTGGAACCCTAAAATATCGTACAAGACAACCTTGGTTCGGTTTAGGTTTTTACTCCAAAATGAAAACTAAAAATTCGGATTCTATATATAAGATTACACATGCGACGTCGCACCTTGATTTGTGATATGCAATTTACACTTGGTAGTCACAAAAGTGATGCGACGGCGCCGCAGTAACACCGACGCCCGCCCCTTCGGCCCAAAGCAGGCTGAGGTGTCTCGATTCTTGACTTTGGCCATTTTCTTGTATATTCGCGCCTTTTCATCCGAATAAGTGTCATTCCAAGATTTTGCCTTCAAGATACCTAAAAAGTGAAAGAACGATATTAATAAGGGCTTAAACGACTCCTCAAAAGGTACATTTTAAAACCTTATCAGTTTTCTTTTCCATGCGGCAGGTATTTAGTTAGGAGCATGGCTATGGGATTCGAGAGTAGGAGTGGAAGACCAACCTTAGTGAATCCTCATTATTGGACTTATACATTTTAAACAATGTTAGGATTCAGTATTTGGAACTATTTCATTTCAGTTGCTTATCATGTTTTGAACCCTTTTGGGAGTTATATGTTTTGGTGACTTTTTCTTGTTATTAATAAGAGACCTCCGCTTGCATTTTTATTAGTATGTTATGATATGACTCCATACTGTGACAATCGAACCCTTGTCGGGTTGGGGTGTTATAGCAATAAAGGGAGAATGGAGCTTGAAGTGATCAAGAGATGAAGAGATTGTGCTCCCATGATTAAGGGTTAAGTCCTTAGCTAATCTCTATCAAGTAAGTAATCTTAATTTAGTGTTAACTGACAAATTAGAAATTAGGGCTCATAAACCCTAATTTGGGGAAAGTGGGTAAAAGATGGTTTTGAACTAATTAAAGAGATTATGATAATTTTATGGAATAAGCTTTATTGAAATTAAGTGGTAATTTTGTGGGATGATTGTCATATGATCAAACATATGATTAGAAGGTTTGTATGTATTGGGAGCTTAGTAATAGGATACCGAGCTCGATGACATTGTTACACCCGAAGGTCTTTTAAATGGTTTAATTGCGATGTTGATTAAAATTATGTATTGGTTTTAAAGTGTTTTGGTTGTTATAGCAATGAGTCAAAGTTTTACATTTGGTTAAAAGTGGTGTTTGAATTATTGTTTAATTCTACCCATTTTGGGATTAACGGGTCAAGTGTCGTTTATTACATTCTGGTATGGTTTGATATAGTTGTGATTGATAAATGAAGGGTTTTGTACATGTTATAGTAATGGTTTGGTGTCTAAATGGTTGTGTCAAGAGTTGGGTTTCCTGCAAAAAGTTTCTGCAAGTTCTGGTATGTGGTGGTCCAGTACGGCGTATCTAAGTTTTGGATACGACGTATTGAACTTCATGGATAATACTGTGTATCCTTTTTTATGGATACACCGTATCGTCCTCAATAGCAATACGGGGTATCCACGAATATGGATATGACATATTGGCGCAAGATAAAGGGTTTTTGGTTGGTTTTATAATCTTGAGTAAATCATTTTAAAGGGGTCTGAAATATACTTCTTGTAAGTATTTTAAAAGTGTTAATTGTTATAGAATCTTATTGTTTTATATAAGTGTGACAGTAAGTCAGTTATAGTCAAAGCATTTTCTCGTAAAGTTTTAATTTTTTTTTGGTCAAATCGAGCACGGGGCGTAACATATACTCATGCCACCAAACACTTATCATAAAGTACATAAATTTCGGATGAGTCAAAATCGTTTCCCACAAATGTATCCGATTTTAATGATTTTAAAAGGATACTCTTAGGCATGGAAAAAAACTTGCAACATATGATAAAGAAAAACCCAACAAAACTCGTGAAGTCCCGAAAATTATCAAAAGCATCGCTAATTTTTGTTGAAAGTATTACCGAAAAATATACATGTTTCGTGAAAAACTTAAATATGTGCAAAAAGAAAAAGAAAAAATAAAGGGGGGAGGAGGAGTGTGTACCACCTCAAAATTTAACGTTTGGTCATAAATAATTTAATAGTACTTATAGGACTTTAGATGGTTATTTCAGTTACTATTTAATGGAATAAGGACCAGAAATGCAAATAGTTAACAGAAAAGGACCTTCCATGTTACAAGATTCATGTCAGGGACTTTTTGAAAATCACTTTTCAAATTATGATTTCCAAACACTACAAACTTATTATTTACGTATTTTAACCTTATAATAAGATAATCAAGTGAAAAATGCTATCCCAAACACCGTCCAATATGTATGATTTTTAGAATTATTGTTATATTTGAAAATTTGTGCCTTTTTTCCGATATTATGTCAAGCACAATAAGAAAGTTCAAAGGTTTATATTTTTATTTAAGAAATGTGAAAGCTATACATATAATTTATACTTGTGTTTACATTACATATAAGTCGTAGAATAGCAACGTACTTTTTCAAGTGTCCTATTTTGGTACGTGTACTTTTTTTAAGTTGTAGAATAGCAATGTACTTTCCATACGTGTACTTTTTTAAGTCGTAGAATAGCAATGTACTTTTCATAAGTGTTCCAATTTAGTACGTAGGATGAAGTACCAAATTGAAACACTTATGGAAGTAGGACGTACCAAATTGGAACACTTATGGAAAGTACATTGCTATTCTACAACTTAAAAAAAGTACACATACTAGAACGGGACACTTGTGGAAAGTACATTGCTATTCTACAGCTTAAAAAAAGTACACGTATCAGAATGGGACACTTGGAAAAGTACGTTGCTATTCTACGACTCAATCCATTTGATTTATAATGAATTTTGAAAATTTAGAAGAGTTACATATGAGTTGAAATGTAGCATCCTTACGTGATTGATAATGTATGTTTGAGTTGGGTTTGTGGTTCTTTATTTTTTATTCTTATTTGATACTTAAAGCTCAAGTTTAAAAATTGGTGCCACATGAATGTAACTTAGAGAAATATTATACTTGTTATTTGGTATATTCTAAAAAAATGATATTTGTATTATAACAACTAGGCGAGTACCCGCGCCTAGCGGCAGCGGTTCCTAGAGATAGACAATTAATGATATGTGATATTGTGGTAAGTGTTTTGTACAACGTTTAAAATACAATGTGAAAATATCAAAATGTAATTGCAAACGGTTGTAACATATGATAATTCAACTCTAGCAAAAATTCTTAACATGTATCAAACGACATAAAAAAATATTTAATAAGACTAAAAAAGAAAACGTTACATGTAAGTTACCAAAATATACACCCTTTGTTATTAAGGTCAAATTCACTTATACTTAGCCATGTCAATCTATATAATATATTGCTTTTATTTAGAACTACTCATACAACTATTAATGGCTTTGTTTCGGTTTACGTAAGCTGTTCTTAGTCCGAAAACTTTCATAATAACTTGAAAGTCAAGCTGTTGTAGTTGACTTAAAAAGTCAATAAAACAATGCCCCAAGAGATTTAACTTGCATGATGATAACCGTCATGGGCACAAAGGCTCGCATCCGCTATCGGGATTTCAAAGGATTCGGTTCCTAAGCACGAATCATGCAAAAATATTCCCTAACAACCTTAAAATAAGCGATGGTTTCTTTGGATCAAAATTTTCAAGTAAAGATCAGTAGCTACATTATCCTTTGCTAGACAAAGCGAAGGTATGTCATTTATTTTGTTGTTATAAAATCGTAAATACAAGATGTAAGTTAACATATGAAAGTTTATCTGCGGTGGTCATCGGACATTCTTTCTCCGGATCAAGTGAGACTCTTAGCCAAAGGTAGACAGTATGGATGTGTGACTTCTTGGAATCAACTTTAGGAAAATCTCTCCTAACCATAATCGATATTCTTACTGATTTGACATCGAGGAGAAGGATCATGATCATGTCTACGATTTTGGAGTTATTATGTTAGAACTCATCCTAGGAAGGGCGATCAATTGCATCAACAATATAACTATCGCAAAATATATGGTAAGTCTAAATTCACATGTCTATATGGTAGTCTGACCATTAAATTTAATAACATAAATGTTTAAATTAACTATATACTTTTGTATCAGTTACAAGTAAGTTTATTGGCGGATGAGGTAGCTCGAAGGAGTATAGTGGATCCTTTGGTTTACAAAGATTGCTGCGACGAATCATTGAAGACTCTAATAGAGCTTTGTCTTAGATGCCTTTCTAAGGATCGTCCTTCCATTGACGATGTGTTATGGAATATAGAGTTCATAGCTTTCGAGACCCTCACGTCGTCGGTGGAAGAAAGAGCGATAATCAAATATCAGCGGCGATAAAATTGTTTGTATAGCGGAAAGTTGAATAAGTTTGATAAATTACAAGCCATAAATTGATGTATTTTTATTTTTCATTTCGAGTTAAATAAAATCATAAATATTAAATCTTTTACTTATGTTTTTGTGTGTCAATCATTAAAATATTGAATTTTAAGATCAAACAAGCCACATGTACCTTGATCCGCCTCTTTCTTGAATCCATTGCAAATGAATTTTGCCAAAATAAATCTAATTTGATGTCTAGAGTTAGAAATGTTAGTTATTAATTTATTTTCGTAGTGGTTTATATCACATCGCCTAGACGGTTTAAATCTAATTATCTTTTATATTGAGGAACATGATCGAATAGTAGTTTCTTTGTAAGTTCGGATATATTTCACTCAATTTGGATATAGCATGATACATTGGGCATGTAAACAATAATAGTGATGCTCAAACTCAGCACTACTTATTCAAGATACATGTATTAGAATTCACTTGAAACGTTTAAATTTCACTATTGTGGCAATGGGATATCAGCAAGATCCTCTCTATAAGGAGCATTCATCAAATCCCTCCTTCTGTCAACATCATATTGTCCATTTTCCATGCTAATTTGAGCGCTAGGGTCAAGCTTTGTCGTCTCAATATATGTAGTGACAACGTCTTTGCGAAACATAAGGTAGATCACTGAGAGAATGTAGAACGCCATGAGGGGGAATGCTAGTATCCCAATGAACACATTAGCAACCTTTGGGAAGGTGCTATGGATTATCTAATCAACAAACTATGTAGTCAAGTAGTAGATGTTGATACCGATTATCCCAAGTCCTAGTATCCATGACAAGACAATGATCTACAAAAAAAGAAAAGAAATCAGAGTTCTATATTCCTTCAGTTACTATACACAGATGAGAGTTACCAGATCCATAACTCACAATTATCGAATTCTTGTGAGGTCCCATTTTGGTAGCTGAGCTACTGAACTTGAGGGGTGGAATGAGTGCAAATGGAAGTTCAAAGGACAATATCATCTGCAGTATATCCATATAGAAAATTGGATTTCAAGAAACATTGATATGTCTAAATAAAGGGAGGATGGATATACAAACCGATGCTATGACAATCAGTCTTCCAGCTCCAGCAGATCCCTTAATTATCGACACTATTAGACTTGGTGTGATGGCAATGCATCTTGTTACCAAGTTCCTGAGCCACTTCCTCATTTTTAAGTCCAAGAAACCCTATAGTAGCAACAAGTACTCAGTTACACTCAACTAAATACAAAAGGTGAACTAAAAGTGGAATAGGGTATTGCTAAATGAATATTACAACCAAAGTAGTCTCGTTACAATCACCTGCATAATGAATCGACCAGCAGTAAGTGCTGTAATTGTTGAACTCGGCGGAAGCTAGCGGTGGCAATTGCATAAAGAGTCGAATGGACTTTCCTATAGCTTGACAATTAATTCCTCTAAAGCGAAAAACTAAACCGGATCTTTACCAAGAATCTACCCTTTGCATACATCACCGGTATGTAACTTAAACCTTTGTTGTCACCCTAATTATTTGTCTCTCTAGTTTGAAGGGCAACCACTTAAACCTAAACATAAACAAATAACAACCGAGTCGCGATTGGAGTCTTTGTCAATGAAGTCTCGTCGAGTACATAACATTAAAAAAAATAGTTGGCATATAAAAAAGTAGTCTTTATTAGCATTCAAATTAGCTTATACTCTTTCTTGACAATGCTATACGGGTTGGCACATCGCACACACGCACCACATTTAGACACATAATAATATTTGCAATTAACTAATAGATATAAATCTATAATGATCATTACATATTATATTAACAAGACATTTAATGATGTTCTGTTGATTAATATGAACAATTACAATATCATTAGACATAATATTTAAAACTTACTTGCTTGACTCCTTAGCATGACGATCTTCTCACAACAAAGAAGACCCATAATCATCGCATTTTACATCACCACATTCTTTTAAGCAAAATCATCAAAAACTCGTTTGCCTCATCTATCAACCCTCCTTTCGCATACATTTCCACCAACAGACTACCCACAAACACATAATCTCAAACCCGTATCTCAATCGGTCCATGTATTCGCTTCGCAACCCAATCAACCCATTACTTGACGCCAAACTAACCATAGTCGAAAACATAATCCTATTCAAACTCACCTTCTTCCATCACTCAACATCATCTTATAACCAACACTTTTCTCCCAAAACCAAAACCATCATAACCGGCAATAACCGCATTCCACGACACCCCATCTCATCTCGGCATCCTATTAAACACCCTCCGACGCAGATTCGGTGCTCGTATCACGCTTTTAACGTGGTGCGCATTTTCAGGGTGGTGCGGTTTCAAGCGGCGGGTAAGTATATTCCAGCTGCGACAACCCAAAGAAGGTTACCAAAGATTATATAGGTAGCTGCAAATCACATAATACAAAATGAATATCCTAATTTCAGAAACTCATCAAAATAATTCAAACCCAACTCTAAAAACGACTTAATCTTAAGAAAAAAAAAATTACGAAATTACTCAGCAAAAATTACCTTCATATTTAGTTGTGGGTTTTTTTGGTAGAAACACTTCCCGGCGGCGGCAACTTTTTCGACGAAAAAGCGGCGACACAGAAAAAAACACCATTGATCAATTAAAATCTATAAATCTATAAAAAAAACCTTCAAAACTCATTGATCAATTAAAAAACTCAAAAGATTACCTCAAAACTTGAAAAACCGTTTTGATGGTCGTAGGTCTTATTGGTTCCTCTCGGTGGTATCGCTACTTGGGTGTGGGGGTGAACTTCGGGTGGTGGTAGCGTTTGAGCGATGGTGTGAGTAGCAGTGGTGGGAATACGGGGAAGAGATAAGAGTAATTTGGTAGTTTTGAGATAGGGTTTTTGTGTGTGTGAGAGAGACACTTCTGCATATGTTTCTAACATTCTTATTTTTCTCTCTCAGTTGACTTTCAACTTTTCACTTTTTCAACATTTGACTGTTTTTCCATTATATGTAGTATAGATTAGAATAATTGAATGGCAGCCGAAGAAAGATTTGTTAGCTACCCGGGTTTTTTAAAGATTTGTTGCACTATTTTAATTTACAAAGGCTATATCTTTCCAGGTCAATTTTTACATCGGTTGTTCTTTTGATTTTTTATTATGTTCGTAGGCTTCGTTGTAATCTAGCGTAATTGTAACATATTGGTATCATAAACACTCAAAGCACAAGGTGTATGGATTGAATACAAGGATAGTTTAGAGAGAGAAAGTAGAGAGAAATGTGAAGTTCTAGAGAGAGAAAGTAAATGTATATTATGAAGCTCCAACCCTCTACCTTGGAGGGTTGAGGGTATTTATAGTTTTTACATAGTACACCACCTACGGGCTGTGGATCAGGCATACAGTGGGTAAAGACCCGTCCGTCCTCCATGATGTTACTTAACTAACTACTTACTAATAACTAAACGTCTAAGACTACAAGCTTACTAATGCTAACAGATACTTGAGGTGACCAAGTCTTTGACTTACCAATTTACTAAATCTTAAAAATCTCCCCCTAAGGGAGGTCACCTCATTTACATATAGATAATACATTTTGAATTCCAGCATTCTGTTACACGTTCATTGTTTTGTAGCTCATAGTCTTTGATTCTTCAAAGTCCGCATACTTTGTACTTCCAGTGGAGGTCTTTACATGTTCCATGACTTGGTGATCTTTGAGATTTCTTCGAGATCATCAGCCAAAGTAAATCTCTGAATCATCCTTTATTGTATCGCTTCCATATGATATTGTGACTTTTGGACCAACATGCTCACACTTTGTTGGATCATGATATTTGCATGAGAGTTGCGGAAGCATTGCTTTAGGTATTTAGATTATCATGATTTCTTTAAACATTAGAGTGAGGTGTGAGCATGTGGTTATGGATTGACTTCTCAATTTCGATCAGCTGCAACCGTCAGATGTTCCTATAAACAACAGTTAACAATAAAACACACGAAAGTGTCTTTGTTCACTTTCGTTGAATAGGGTTGCAAGAACCACAGTTCCTCGTTGATTAGTATAAATACTGCCTGTGATCGGTGGGATTTCAAGAATCTCCTTGACAGGGTTTCATAGCTTGAACTAGCCGTTCTCAAATTGGAGCGTCTCAAAGTAGACAACACTGAGTGAGTGAACCAATAATTGAGATTCACTTATTTATGAGAATTTGATTTGATAAACAATCGCATATTCTTGAATAAAGAGTTTTTTGTCAATACGATGAAATTTTTATGAACAAAATTAATATTCAATCAAAAATACTTTTGTTTGAAAACATTAATCGTAGTCGATGTGCTAGAAAAACAATTTTGAGCACATCGAAGGTTTCAAAAGTATACATCAATTCATATCTCGAACAAGGTTGATTCAAAGTGAATCGCCCCATCGTTTCTTTCCAGTTGCCACAAGTTTGTAGAAGATATAGAAGTACTCATTTACTTCTTCGACGACCAACTCACTAATTTATCACCCAATAATTGAGCACTTCCTGACGTACTTCGATGAGTATCTTGACACCCTGCATGGTCAGCATCTGATTTTCAAGTGAACAGTGTAGGATCAACAACGTCTTTGTAGAATCCATTAGCCAACAGGAACTTTGACAAAGAATCATACCATGCCCTAGAGCTTGCTTCTGTCCGTAGGGCTTTTTTCAAGTGGTAGACATGGGTGGGATGCTCGAGATTCACAAATCCTTCTGTTGGTGGCATAGACCACTTCTTTGAGATCGTCGTTAAGGAAAGCGATCTTTACATCTATTTGGTAGACTATCATATTCTTGCTGGCATCATTAACAAAGAAGATTCTGATAGCCTCAATTCGTTCAACCAAAGCAAATGATTCCTCAAAGTCAATACCCTCCTCTTGTCGATATCCTTTAGCAACAAGTCTCGTCTTATTCTTCAGAACGTCACCATGCTCATCAAGTTTCACCTTAAAGATCCACATGAGAGCGATAATCATAGCACAATCTGGAGGTGGCACTAATTCCCATACATCAAGTCGATCGAACTCGTGAATTTCCTCTTACATAGCATTAAACCAGCTGTCATCAGACATTGCAGTCTTGAGATCTCTTAGTTCTATCTTGGATAGTACAGAGTGGAAGAAGCACCATAAGGCATCAGTGACAAGTTGCTTTCTTGTAGATACCGGACGAGAAGGATTCCCAATGATGTTATCCAATGGATGGTCATGTGTCCATTTTTTGAGATGTTCATGTTGTTGAGGATAAGGAACTGAAGTAGCAGAGTTAGGATCCCCTGGTGAAGATGATTCAAGAGTGGGTTCAGGGGCAAATATATTCTTAAATGGAGTATCTTCGAGAGTAGCAAAGGGGTTATCTCCAAAAGAATTTTCAACTTCATTTCCTTGATATACTGAAGACGATTGAGGATTCGTTGATGATGGTGAATGGTCAGCAGATGAAGCATCTTGTGTTATGGAAATTGAGACCGATGGATCATTCGAATTGGTTGGTGTAAGAGCAGCAGCATCTGGTGGTGCAGGAGTATCATCAGTTGTAGGCTCAAAGTATTCATCAAACATCGGATCAAATAGAATCTTCAAATCTTCTTCTGAGGGAGGTACATACGGAGCTGCAGGCGTGGATTTTGTACAAGACCCGAACTAATGGGTCCAGGTGACAAAATTTAAGGTGTGGGTCCAGAACTGGATTGTCCAGGAGCCATTTGCTCAGTCAGCTTATCAAACGTAACATGAATAGTTTCCATAATATCTCGGGTTCTTTTGTTGTAGATTCGGTAACCCTTCCGATCAGGTGCATAACCATCGAAAAATCCAATGTCAGCTTTAGCTTTCAACTTTCCCAGATCTTGACCATCATTGGTTGGATAGCATAAAGCCCCAAACATACGTAGAAACGAGAGATCCGGTTTTTAATTGTGCACTAATTCATATGGAGTTTTTCCATGAAGAGTATGTATTAGGGATCGATTTTGAGTGTAACAAGAAATGGAAATGGCTTCCGCCCAGAGAAACATTGGAGCCTTTGAGAATATTAGCATAGTCCGAGCGGCTTCTATAAAAGTGCGATTCGCCTTTCAACTACAGATTACTCACGAGGAGTCGTGGAACACTTTTCCGGTGACTAAATCTAATGCTTTCATAAAACTGAATGAGCTGTTTGTTCACAAATTCAGTTCCATTATTTGTACGGGTGATTCTGACAGTTTTGTTAGGCCTAACCTGCAATTATTTGATAAGCTTAATGATAACCTTGGGGAGTTTCGTCCTTGGTTCTCAAAAACTTTACCTAAGTGAACCGAGAGTAATCGTCAACAACAACTAGCACATACTTCTTCCAATTGATACTCTGTACTCTCATGGGTCCGCATAGATCCATGTGAAGGGTATGAAGAACTTCCATGATAGTATTGACAGTTTTGGGTTTATGGGCATACTATTTGCTTTTGCCCAATTGGCAAGCAGAACAAATATGATCTTTTTCATATTTTAACCGGGGTAAACCCCTCACGAGGTCCATTCTAGTAAGATCATTAATGGTGCCGAAGTTCAAGTGATTGAGTCGACCATGCCATAATCATGATTTGTTCTTGGATGCCTTTGATAACAAGCAAATAGAAGAAGAATTCATCATGTCTTTGATAGAGATGGTGTACAAATTTGTGCCATGAGATATGTAGGATCGTATATTTTGTTAATTATATGATTTGGGAGGTCGGGGATTATGGAAGAACAAGTTAGCCATTTTAGAGAGACAAAGAGTAGAGAGGGAAAGTTTCTAGAGAGAGAAAAACACTATGTAGTATGTTTATTATTATGAAACAACCAACCCTCTCCCTTAGGGTAAGTGGGTATTTATACAACTTACAAAACGCCCCTTATGGGTTGTGGATCAGGTATACAGTGGGTAAAGACCCGTCCGTCATCTATGATGTTACTTAAACTAACTAATAATTAATAAATAAAGCTAAGTCTACGAGCTAACACATGCTAGACTAAACTTGGGGTGACCGACTCTTCTATATGGATTTTCCAAATCCTAACAATCTCCCCCTAAGGGAGGTCACCCCATAAATTACAATTTGCATCCTAGCATTCAATTATGAAGTTCAATTCCGAGCTCGTAGACTTTAATTATTCTAATTCCGAAATCTTTAGGCTTCAGTAGTGATCTTTGAATGAATATTCCTTTGACTTGTGATCTTGAGCTTTCTTTGAGATCATCAGCCACAGTAAATCTCTGGATCATTCTTTGTTGTATCGCCTCCATGTGATATTTGTGACCTTTGGACCGACATGCTCACACTTTGTTGGATCATGATATTTTGCATCAGAGTTGCGGAAGCATTGCTTTAGGTCTTTAGATTATCATGATTTCTTTTGAACGTGAATGTGAGCTGTGAGCATGCGGTTATGGATTGACTTCTTAATTTTGATCGGCTGCAACCGTTAGATGTTCCTGCAAACAATAGTTAGCAATAAAACACACGAAAGTGTCTTTGTTCACTCTCGTTGAATAGGGTTGCAAGAACCACGGTTCCCCGTTGATCAGTATAAATACTTCCTGTGATCAGGTAGAATTCTGAAGAATCTCCTTGACAAGGTTTCGCAGCTTGATCTAGCTGTTCTCAAATTGGAGCGTCCCAAAGTAGACAACATGGAGTGAGTGAACCAGCGAATTGAGATTCACTGTGATGAAAAATTGATTTGAAAATAATCGTGTATCGCTGCAGAGAGAGATTTTGCAATACAACGAAAGTTTTATGAGAAAAAATTAAGTTTCAATCATAAGTACTTTTGTTTGATAAATTAATGCGCAGTCGATGTGCTAGAAAAACAATTATTGAGCACATCGAAAGGTTTTTCAAAAGTATCTGTCAATCCATTTCCTAGACCAAGGTTGATTCAAGAGTGAATTGCCCCATTGTTTCTATCCAGTTGTCACAAGCTTGATCCATGATAGATCTCACATGTCACCCACCAAGAGCTTGTTTGATGTTTGTTCTAGAAGGATTTCCATCTTCATTGTGAATATTTTACATATCACTCGGATGTTCTGGCAATACCACAAGGATAATGCGTAGGAATCTCAATATATATTTCCTTACTTTTCACAGTGTGTGAAACAATACGTCTTCATGAAAGTGTGTCCTAATGAGATTTATTGATGATCTCTTAGCTCTAGGCTCAACAGTGCATTTTGGTTTTCTTATGCGAAGACTAGGGAGAGGGTCTCCTTTTTCAATATCAACCATCTCTAAGAGAAAGTCGATAGATTATGTAGGTTCCCCGTGATAATTTATGCTTAATTCAGGTGTGCTCGTATGATGATTAAAGATGTGTTCACTTAGATACTATTACTCCCTAGTTATCTTTTATTGGTCGGTTGAATTTTCACTTCCTTTATCTCAATTGATGCGTTGTATTCCTATTAGTCGTAGGGGGTGCCTAATTCCCTAACTCTATGAATTGTAACTCTCCTATAGAATACACAGGATCGGCAAGTGCAATAGCATCTCCCCTGAATACCCTATTGTCATATAGCACAATTCATGCAATAAACTCAACGATGGCCTAGGTGCACTCCTATGGCTTTTTGCTATTAAGACAAGAAACAACCTAACAACAATTAATAACTAGGTTTCATAGATCTAAGCAAACACACGAGTAATTTAGCTAGACATGTTAAACAAGGAAGCATACACACAATCAATTGAACATAGGGTAGACATAATGATAAATTGGATAAACAAACTTATCTTGATGTGTGAAATAGGGTATGGGACCCTAGAATATTGTCCAAGTTGGACTGCAACTGAGTTAGGGTTTGCTCTCTAAAATTCTGCCTCTCAAAATACAGAAAAATCAAATTATATATATAGATTTAAAATCGCGACAGCGTCACCTTTTGCTAGTGACGCCGTCAGGTCGCCGTCATTAGGATTTCATTTGGGCCAAGTCATTGTTGGGACGGCGTCATTTGAGAGTTGGGACGCCGTCAGTCTTCATGCAAGACGTCGTCTGAATCTTGGATCTTGGGCATCTGGTGTAATTTTTATGAGTGACGCCTTCCAAAAATAAGGCGTGACACCGTTAGGCTTTAGGACCAGAAATTCCGCTGAGCCATTGCGTGCACTTTTTGATCAAGTCTTCTATATAGGGACGGCGTCACCCTTTGGTTGGGACGCCGTCAGGTGTAGTGAACAGCTTGGAGTGTCTTCGATCTTGACTTTGCCATTTTCTTCATGTTTTTGCTCTTTTTCGCCCAAATATGCTTCATTCCAGCATTTTGCTTTCAAAAGACCTAAAAAGTGAAAAAGAACGATTTGAAGCAGTAACGGATATAAAGTTGTCGATTTAGGGCTTAAATGACCCCCCAAAAACGTATGTTTTAAATCCTTATCAAATATCCCTATACTTGGTATTTGTCCTCAAGTAAATGTGCTTTTGGCCAATCAATTTATAAGTTAAGGGGCATGAAGCATTGGTTTAAAATAGGTTACAACAAGTACAAGTGCCACAATTGTCATAACAAGAACGGAAAAAATATACTAGAACCTCACAATTGGTGTTTGGATTCTCTCATCGATATGAAAACTCTCGTGTTTGGTTGTGTAGCAACCCGTAAATTTTCATAAAGTAAAATGACTATTTTACCCTTTGACTTCTTAAAGTTTACCTTGACTTTTTACTATTTGACTTTTACCGTAACGTAAAAGCAAATACTGTAACTGGTAGTAACCAGTAATTTTCCAAGTTAAATAATTCAATCTGTTTCGAATTATTACACTCTGAACGTTTTTGTTCACCTTTGGCTATAAATAATTATTTAAAGTTGTGACTTTAATAATTACGAAAGTTTAATCGTGTAAACTTTCCTCGCGGTCAACATAATTACGAAAGTTTAATCGTGTAAACTTTCCTCGCGGTCAACACAAGACTACGATAAGTCTAGGTGTTCAAAATACTATATTTTCCCAATAGTCATATTTTATATGAACTATTGCCACTTTGTTTTTCTTACGTAAATATTTTACTCATTACGTAATACGCGTGCTCAAACCTACGTTATTAGGTTTTAACAGCATAGACGCACCCAAATAGACTTATCACACCTTTAATATACTTGGTTAGAGTATATTGATAAGTTTGGACATTTTGGAAGTATTACATTTTACGTTACCGGTTTTAAGTTTCGTGAATTAAAGGCTTAACATTAGTAATTACGGGACCAAACTATACCCTAAAAACTAAATGTTATCCAAATATACACACACTACCACCTCAAGAGTGAGGTGGCGTGTAAAGGCTTCTCATAAGCCACATGGCCTTCTAACATTGCACCTCCAACCTTACACCTCTCAACCTTGTCCCCCACTAAACATTATCACCTCATTCTCATCCTATTCACATGCAAAATCACACACAAACTCTCTCCCTCACCCCTCCTTGCCGTCCACCTTCATCACCAAAACACCAATTCATACTTCAAGAATTACTAAGAAGATGGAGCTAGAGTTGGTTCCTACATGATCCTAGGGTTGTTTTGATATTTACAAAGGTGAATTAGGAGCTACACAAGGCATAAAGGGCTGAAGTAAAAAGGTTATTGCAAGGGTAAAAGGGTTTGTAAACTTGGGTTAAGAGGTTGAAGACAAGGGTTGAAGATTGAAAGGGGTTTAGGCTTTAGTGTTCTTGTGACCATTCAACCTAAGTCTTGTAAGAAATTTGTTTAAATTTCTTGTCATTCAATATGGTTGTAATAATATTTATTGGATGTAAATTTGATATAAGTAGTATATGTAATATGGCTTGATTGATGTTGTACATGAAGTTTGTAACATGAAAAGTAGCAAAAACAAGCCTTAGGTGGGTTTTGTAAGTTGAAATCTGGAACAGGCCCAAAGATTGATTAAACTGATCATCTCAGTAAACTTTTAGGTTAATTAAATAAGATAGGCTTGTAGAGCTATGTCTTATGGTCGTTTCGCCGGGTGGAGCACCTCATAACTCATGCCGATGAGTAAATGAGAGCCAAAATGGCAAAACATATCAAAATCTGCACACCAGACTTCATTTGGGAAAAGCCCATGGTTCTGGTCATTTCTGGAAGTCGACTCAGTTTTATGAAATGTAGCGAAGACATAAACTTGAAGTTTGGCAAAGGCCGCGTGTCAAAAAAAGTTGTAGAACTCAACTTATGGTCGTTTTGGCAGGGCTGAATGTGCAGCCAAACTTTCTGCAATGAAATATAGGTAATTACTTGTTATTAGACAATTGATATAAGTAAACTTTGGACTTTGGACATGATTAAGCTTGAGAATATGTTGGAGGAAGTAAAAACTAAAACTTGGGCTTTTGAATCACTTAAAAAGGACTTATGGTTAAAAAGTTATGGCCAAATGAAAATGACTAGAGGTAAATATGTTGTTGGATCAAAAAGTTGCTGATACGATTTTAAAACGAGATTTAAACTCTTTTCTGCTCCGAATCAGCAAAAGTGTAAAGCACGAAAGTTGCTCGAAATGATTTTTTTTTCTACAAAAACTCAGGTGCACATAAGTAGAAAGTGAACGAAAAGTCTTAAAAACAGCAAAAACTAAACTGTCCTGTTGTATACCAGAAAACAACCATGGCTAAGAAACCTTAGTTGTATTTTGATTCTTTGAGGCCAAAACAAAGCCAAGGTTAAGCCTAGGATGATGTCTCAAGCTATTTTAACTTAAATATAGCCACTAGATATGACCATGATTGTTGTTTCAAAGTTGCTTAACCATAATTTAGCCGCACGGCTAGTTTGGGTATGTTAACCCGAAACTTGTTTTCAAAAACTTGGTCATTAGATGAAACTTTACTAGATTTTGACAAAACTAGATAAATGACTATATGACATATAAACTATTTTTGAAACCTTTATATTTCACGATATCATAATATGACACGCCGAAATTATTTTCATCACAACACTTACACATGATACATGTTTCACGACACACAACTCATAACACTATCACACAAGTTCAACAATAGTCTTTGAAGAAACACGACACATGTTTTATACAACATTTGTCTCGTCAAATACTTACTTATAAATGATAAGTACTACAATAGTAGGGAATTTCATTATCATAAAGAGGCCTCTTCGGGGTATCGTAACGACGAGTTGTGGATTTACGATTTAAAGTGTCACGGCCTCGTGCGATTACTACATGACCTCTTGATTTTGATAGCCCGAAGCGATGGTGCGAGGTTATTTATAAAAGGCTATAGGCCAAACAACACTTAAGGGATACATCAACTTAAGACTTATGTACAACATCATATCATAAGCCAACATACTACATATACTTGTACACTTATATCGTACACTATACTAAAACGCGATTACTATGCTTTCGTAGGTAATCGTTAAAGATCGTGATCTTGTCATACTCTACCGTTGATAAACATTATCTCGTTACACTCCGATCTTGATCGAGACGGTGAGTTTCATAGCCCCAACTTTTGTTTAACCGGTTTATAAACTCTTTGGGGAGATACATGCTCTGCTTTTACTACATGCTAAAATGCTTTATTATGGACAATTACTTGAAAACTGAATGCCTTGACTATATTATTGCATGCCTAAGTTGTTTCTGCCAAAAGTCCCCAACATCATGGACCACTAATCACTGGGAGTGAGCGCAAATATTGTGGATAGGCCTATCGGAATTGACGAACCCGTCTATGTTATCGGAAATAACAAGGCGCACTATATTTGAGATTACCTAGGTATATGGCAAAATACCTACCTGGGGCAAGTTACTTATCTCTATATTATATATAACAGGAGGCATTTGGCATTAATGCCACCTCAATGCCAAATAATCAAATTTCATGCCACATAATCATTTGTTGTCCAACTAAGCAATTTTTTTATCCACCTAAGCAATAATTGTGAATTTCGGATTTTTAATAATTATTTTTGAATTTTTCGGATTTTTATTAAATATTTTTATAAAAAAGGGGCCTTGCAAGGATTGAAACTTGGTTATTTGGATAAATAACAAGTGTGTTTACCACTTAGGCAACAAGTTATTTGATAATTATGTTGCATATTATAATATATAAATGCCTATAATTATATTGGAATCCTCTTAGAAATCTGTAATATTGACCATCTTAATGAGATAAGTATCAAATCTTTTACAATAAGAATCTCATACAAAGCATTTTATCCATTATTAAAATATCCGGATGTATATTTTTTCACAAAATAAAAACCCTAATCAAAGAAAATTCTCTCGAACTCCATCACAATTTTAAGGTTTTAATGATTTTAATCGATTTTGCATGTTATAATAAAATAGTTGTTTGTTTTGCAGTTCTTGAAGCTTTGATAAGGTATGTTTTTGTTTTACTGAAGCTTTGTTATTCTCATGCAAAAACTCTATTTGAGTTTAATAGGTCCCTTTTTTTTACAGGCACTTTAATCCCTAATCATCAAAACTCTCACCATGAAGAAAACCTAATCTTGCATGGCTAAAGGTAAATATTATGTAGCACTGAACAAAAGAAACCAATGGACACGGACGATGCTTTTGATATCATTTTTCTTAATTGATGTTTTGTATGAATTTTGTTGCGATGATCCAAAAGAAACCAAAAAGTATAGTTGATGTTGGTTGTGGAATAGGTGGTAGCTCAAGGTTTCTAGCTAAAAGTACAGAGCTAAATGTCGTGGAATTACTCTCAACCACAGACATGTCGAGGCGGGCTCGGTACTAGCCGATGCTCAAGGATTGGGCGATAAGGTACCAAGCTTAATCGTAATTCTTAGGAATTTGGGGGTAAATGTTTAATTTGTTTTCTGAAGCAATAACCTTATCTTTGTATGAGTTAATTGTATGGAATGTAGTTAGCTCTAGCTCAACAAAATATTGTGTAATATGTATATGCAATTTTGCTAACTTTTGAGGTGTATCTGGAAATTGTGGCAGTGAATGATCCTATCCGAACTTCTTGAGTATCGATTTCATAACAAAAGAGTTTTAGCAACCGATACAATAGTGAATTCTGAAGGTGGATACTTTTTGTTGTTAGATGTCATCTGATGAAGTTATGTGTCGACATGAAAATCTTTTTTCAAATCCTCTTAACTCAGGAATTGGTTTATTATCTTCGCATCCTCTCAACATTTAATATTGCTTATTGATTCACATTTTTCACTTTAACAAATTTTTTTTGTATATGTAGGGATACCTCATTATACCCTCCACTAATGATACTGTATTATGGCCAATGCGAGCCACTATCTGAAGTACCTCATCAAGGCATACCTCGGGTAAGTATCTTGGTTTTGGATTCTTTTCAAGCTCAACTCGATGCATTAATGCAAAAAGCCGATACAAATAGCAATGGTTTGGTTGATTTTTCTGATTTTGTAGCACTCGTGGCACCCGAGCTTCTTCCTGCTAAATTGCCTTATACATATGATCAACTAAAACAGCTGTTTAAGATGTTTGATAAGGATGGAAATGGTTATATAATGGTCACCGATTTAGCTCATTCTATGGCGAAACTAGGACATGCTTTGTGGTGAGGAACTTCTGGGATGATCAAGGAAGGCGATACGGATGGGGATGGACGGATTAATTTCGTGAGTTTTCTTGCGTGATTACTTCATTTGCTTTTGATAATTCTTTTTCATGATTTTGGTTATTCGTTTGCATACCTTTTTGTTTTCAGGTATGATTTTTGGTTTATCAAGATCATTTGTTATTTCAGTTTTTATCAGAAATCCTTTGAGACTTAAATGAGTATTTGTTAGTAGATGGTTTGGAATTGCTTATTGAATCTGTTTATATGGTTGTGTTTCTATACATCAAATGAATAGTCTTTAAGGTGTTTAGTATTGAATGGATTGGTTATCCATATTGATAATCAAATAAGCTGTTTTGACTAAGCATTTTGAAGTTGCTTAAGTTTGAGTGCTTAATTCAAAAAGCAATTAGGGGTTAGCAGTTTGGAGTTGCTTATTAGAAACGATATCAGATAAGCAGTTTCAAACATGACATCATTTTCAGCCTCTTTTATTAAAACCGATTATCATATCACTTAAGTTTTGTGTAGGTCTTATCAATTTTGAGTTTAATTTTTGACATAAACTATCGATATCATGGATAGCAGTCGAGTTTATAACTATACATAATGTCTTAAGCTAACCTATTTATACTTTATTTGTACTGAGCTGCTCACGAGATGGTGATTATCATCGAGCCGTTCATGTGTAGATTTTTGCAGAAAGTACACAACAACTTCTAATCCATAAGCGCCCTGACTGCAAGGATTCATGGCCCGGATTATGGGATATTTCTAGCGGGGGTCATGTATATGCTGGTGGTTATCACCGAGGTATACAATCATACCCAATAATAACACCTTTTTGATGAACTCTTTAAACCAGAATTTAACGCTCACTGGAAGTGACATAAACCCGAGAAGTAGGAGGCACAGAATTCTTCTCCCATTTGAAGAAGTCAACACTAAGATACTACCACATTTTCCAGCACGTATTAGAAATGCACTTGATCAAAACATTTCGTTGGGCATAGTTTTGACCAACGTGTCAAATTCATTCAGGTACGAGAATTTATCGATTACTAAGGTTGATGGTAATGATGGGGAATGTACCCCCTGCATCATTTGGATGGTCGGTTCCACCTTCACAAACATCTGGTCTTACATCTCCACCGGCAAGACAACTTGACAACAAAGAACTCGCTTATCATCACATTCACCAAACAACATCAACAACGGTTGCATCAACAACTTCAAAATTTATGGGAAAACCGGACTAAGAAATCAAGCAAACCACCGATTTCAAGAACCATAGTTTACCATTGGCTAGAATCAAGAAAATCATGAAAGCGAGATGAGGATGTACGAATGATATCTCACGAACCACTGTCATATTTGCTCGTGCATGTGAAATGTTTATCCTTGAGTTGACTTTAAGGTCTTGGAATCATACTAAAGAGAACAAAAGGAGGACGCTTGGAAAAACGACATTCTGCTGCAATCACAAGGATCGATATCTTTGACTTCTTAGTTGATATTGTACGAAGAAAGGATCCGAAAGATGAAATTATTGCTTCGATTGTCCCAAGAGGCGGGCCACTTCCAGTTGGAGCTCCAACCGAGGTCTTCCATATTACTATATGCATCCACCACAAGTTGGGGCTTGTGGATGTATATGGGTAAGCCTATGGATCCTCAAGCTCTTTATGGACAGACCTCGTCCATACATGGCTCACCTATGTGGCCACAACAAACAACAACAAGAACCACGGAAGATGCTTAAGCAGTATCGCTTAAAACAACAAATTCCAATGTTATATCCGAAAGTATTCTAGCTATCACTTTTATCGCATATATTTTCCCGACATCTATGCATCGCTCCACTTTTCGCTTTCTTCTATTAATAACCTTACAAAATTGTACATCACACGCACTTGCACAATAGAATTGTTTAAAGCATATTAACTTTTACGTGATACCTATATTTATACGACTTTTATCATAATGACACTTTGCGGAAATGCATGCAGGCTTTGAAATAATCCAATATTAGTGTGTTTATACATTGCAAAAGAAAAGGAGTTTAAGAATATACATGAATAAAAACTAGCCTAATATTTAGAAGCTAGGCGGAGTTTATTGACCAACAATAAACATGTAATGGCATCCTTTTATTTGTGGTCAGTTTGTTTGTTTTCATTTAAGTGATACACATGTGGCTAGAAGCTAGGGGAGTTTCTTTTGACCAACAATGTTTGCAGTCATTAACTTCAAATGATAAGCTTTAATGAAAGTTCATTTCATAGCAATGTCTTAAGAACTCACTAATGCTAATGTTATTAATACGGTTTGCTAAAAAGAGTTGCATGAAGTTATTGTCGATCTTTATGGCCAATGTCAATCCAGCCAAAAGAAACTAGGACAAACACTATCTTTATGCATTTTAGGATGTACATGTAAGTCTTTCTTGCTGCACTTTTATATGAATCTAAAAATGGAGTCATCAGGTTGTTTTTTAGTAGCTAAATGCACTTCAAAAACGTGAATATGTAGAGTAATACAACTATTGTGTGCCCACTTGCTTATATTGGTGAATACATTGTATTGATATATTTTAGTTAACAAACACCAAAAGCAGTTTAACAAGCGAGACTCAAGAACTAATTCAAAGAAAAAAAAATCAAAAGCATATTCATGAAATTAAAATCAAAACAGATTTACCAAACAGATCCTAAGGGAAGATTAAGCTAGAGGCTAACTAAAATGAGCTTAATTACTTAAACTAACACTAAAGTATACTAAGGATGGACTGAATAAGCACTCTAAATTAACAAATAAGCTAATCTTAAGGAAAAATAGTACTAATACTCATCATTGCTATACAATTGGACTTAAAAGGGCAGAATGGTGCTAATGAGGCACTTTGAGACTTCATATAAGCTATAAGATAAGCTCTAATGGGAAAAGAAAGGCAAAACAGATAAACCACTACCTAAAACTACTAGAGGAATCAAAACTAAGTCCTAAATTCAAATGAATAAGCGGATAAGTCAGTAAAGAGGCTAAGAGGGACATATCTGATCAGCAAAACAACATAAAAATAGAAACATGGATCAATAGTCAAATAAAATATGGAAGTTCTTTTAATTATTATTATTATTATTATTAAGCTACATGGTTTTGTGACTTAATATTACGAGCCGACTAATTGTGGCACATTAATCATTTGTTTGCGTTAAAACAACATTAAAACATTAAAAATCCGACTAATTGCGGCACATTTAGCTACAAGTATACTCAAAAATCAAGTCATTTTATCAAATGGATAATCAGATAAGTAATGAGAAGAGTGCTACTTGGGACGGTGACATAGTGCAAGCAGATGATAATTGGCTCAACTGGGCACCTTTGATCACCAAAATAAGTAGTTTAAAAGCATTTACTCACCAAGTAAGTTGAACACAGATTATCTAGGGTATGTAGAGATTATGAAAAAGCAATTTGAACCACTTTTAGACCTAATTGAGACCTTATAAATGACTTTTGAAGATCACTGATTGGGACAGAACTGAAACTGTGACAGAGAATTTTAGACTCAAAATACTATTCTAAACTTGGAACCTCAAAAACTTTGATTGATAAAGCTTTAAAAACAGATTTGAAACTCAGTAGACTCAGATTTTATTAACCAAAATCATTAAAACTTGCAAATTAAACCAAAACCAAACATTACTTTAAAATTTAAAATGCAAACTAATTGATAGAAGATGAAACTTCTTGGGCTCCCCATCCCATGAGAATTGCAACAATTTCCTCTTCAGAAAGTTTTCATGCTAAACTTAATTGACCACCCTTCAAGATTAATAAAGCTGCTTACACATGTTCCGCCTAAAGCTTTCATGTGATGCTCGTCTTGAAGTTCCTCATGTGGCCACTAATGCAAGAAGAGCTTTAGATGGAACACAACCTCTGTTTACACATGTTCCGCCTATCACATCACCTTCGATGATAAATGTTTTAGACCCCGTCATGTACTCCATAAAACTTAACTTTTTCCATCTTACGATAACGTGATTCAAGTATATTTTTGTTTTTTACATTATGTGATGGTTTATTTCTTCATTCTGTTTCTTATTTTTGATTCCATTATTGAGAGACCGTCGTGCTACTAAATATAGTTTGCTACAACCCTGGGTAGCTGATATCCCTTTCTTTGATTGCATCAAATCATTACAAACTGAGATCAATGACAATTAAGATGGATTTTGCTATTGGTGGCAATCTCAACCCATTTACTCATAAATGGGCTTATTTAGGTTATACTTAGTGGATCAATTTGATTTATTAGAAAACGCTAAAACAAAAATGAGTGAAAAGTCGCTCAATCTGTGTTCCAAATGCATATAACCTTTTTAAATCGTCTGTTAAAATTGCTGAATCACTTTTTTATTTTTTATTTTTTCTTTAATATATGGTGGAGTTACCACGGTATATATTAAATGTAATGAAACATCAAAAGTGTTTGATGCGCTAGACTTATTTTTTTCTCATTATTAGATAAATATAATGAAACATCCCTTTCTAAGAAAGCGGTGATGAGATCCAAACATTGCTAAAAGCTGCTTTTATGTTACAAGATTGCACTTGTGATGTTTCAAGAGAGGAACCGAAACGAGATATGTAATTGGCGGCAACTAACAATAGTCCCGACATCGAAGCCGAGACGATAGGCGGGTCCTACTATGAAAATGATATGATAATAAGGTTCAAATGAGGTGTTAACCAACCGACGAGTCATGATCAATTCATATAAAAATACAAGAAAAGCGAGCCTAATAACGTTGTTCTTATAAGAAATGATTAAGGCTTTGTGATATCCAAGTTTTCGCAATATTTTTTGGTTTTAAATTTCATCACGGTACTTTATTCTCATAAACCTGCTAATCTATTTGGTGTATAGATAGTCTTAAATGCTTTATGTATATGAGAACTTACTTAATAAATCTTGACATGCTTGATCCAATAATCTACGGTGAATTATGGCGGTGGCTTTGCACATGAACAAGAACGGGAGGCGAACTTACTTACGGATTTATGTTTTTTTTACAAAGATGGTAGCGTACATAACAAAGGAAGTGCTACAAGAAGCTAGAAATAAGTTTCTTCGGATCATGCACCACGTGGTAAGTGATTATTTGGGTTACATCTCATCATGAATGCACAAAATTATTCACTTCGCCATCCGAATCCAAGGTTTCTGTTAGTACGCTTATGCATACTCAATGCCTTTAGACAAACATCGAATTTGATTGATTGATATGTAATGAGTGAAGAAATCACCTACAAGAAGCATAGAGTCTAACTTACGCAAAGTTGAGAGGTTCGGTGAACGTCTCCACGAGCTTTGGTGTCATTATCTCGTGAAACAAATATACAAAGTTACCGAGATTTATATGTGAAAATGGTTTATAAAGTCGAGAAGGAACAAGAAGATGCCTCTAATGTCCTTCCGTCGACACCGCATTGCTTAGCGTGAATTAACCGAACCATATAGTTGGTTGGAGAAAGCAACCATCCATCTCTATACAATATTAATATTGGCTCTTATTGTATATAATTTGTACATATAGTTTGTTTTAAATTGTCACCTTTCCGATAACATTTTAGTATTAATATTGGCTCTTATTTTTGATGAATAGTTGTCGGTGATGTGGTATGTATCACGAGCCAATCAAAGAGAAGCTTTTATGGGCTCAGATTTAATAGTTAACCAAGTTCAGTAGCGGTGAGGTCATGGACCTTTAATTACCACACCACTTCGATCTTTGATTTTGGGTATATGTGCTTTTGGGAATACTTTACTCTTAAGTATCTTTTAGAATGTCATTCATTGTTGTGATGATATATAGATGTGAAAAACAAGATCTTTTGAAATATAGGACAAGTTCCGGTTTATGTTTTTATTTTTGATGTGTTGTTATAGGTAACCCCATAGGTTTCGTAGGGAGTGTAGGACTTCAAATCAAAGATTTCGGAGGTGAAGAAACTTGGAGGGCAGGTATATGGATCAAAATTAAATGGGTTGTGATCGAAGCGAACATTTTTTTCTATGGGTCAAAACAAGGTTGGGTTGGGTTGGGTAGGGTTGGACCAAAAGAATTTTGTATGACCCTGTATTGTGGCCAATACTACGTTTTTCATTGAAGGTCAATACTACATTACTATTGACATATCAACCTCATTTGTGAGTTGTGACCAATACTCTTTTTCCATTCAATGTCAATACTACATTAGTATTGACATGTTACCCTCATAATTGTGCAAGTTTTACTTAAATTAGTATATTCTTCTTGCACATTAAAGGATGTTTTCTTGCAAAATTTTGGAATAGACATGTTGAAATTAGCACGTTGAATGGTATAAAAATGTGACTTTTATTTCATAGAATCCTGGTGCACACCATGTCAAAGGTTCACACATAATCTAACGTTATGTGCTATGCGTGCTTTACAAAAGGGTGAGCAAAAGAAATAGGAAAAACCAAACCGTAACCGGAAACCGAAAAACCCAAATAGAAACAATAGCTGACGGTTTGTTTTTTTTATGTGAATAACCAAGCAAATCAACTTTAGATTGCTTATTTTATAAAAGACTACTTTTGGTAAATCAAAGTTACAAGTTTACATTTTAGGGTGATATAAGGAGCTGATTATCTTTCTCTTCTTATTATAAGAAGGTATAAGGAAGTGTCAAGATTTGCTCAAGAAAGTTGCTTATCTTATTGTGTTTTTATAGAAACCCTAAAACATAGACTTGGATGCGTAGTTTTGTGGGGTTTTATAGCTGTTTTAGTGTCCTTTGGTTAATTTTTTGTGTGAATTGGTTTTCTATGCTAGAGTATTTGTTAAAGTGCATTGGTCCAACATTTGAATGCTTAACTTGAGGTCGTCGAACATGACATCGTGGACATTTTTAAGCTATAAAGATCTCATTTGAATGCAAGAAAAGGCGATGGCCAGTGTGCGAGAAGGAAATTCCTCTAGCAAAAATCTCATCGATTTCATTGATTGGGTAACGAAAGGAAAAGACGATGCACCTGCAAATGATATTTCAGAATCTCCGTGTTAAGTTGCAGTTCATTAAATCATTATAAAATCCACTGTTTCGATGTATTTTTCAAGCTATTTAATCATTTCATAATAAGAGGGGATAAATAGGTGAATAAACTTAACATGATAAGTATTACTATTAGCACTTTAATAGTTTTAAAGTTAAGATCAAATCACTTTGTAGTTTGTACCATACCCAAACTTGTGATCAACAACTTGAAAAATGTTTGGCTAATGCCACTTACTTCAGCTACCAACCTAGAAACCGGCTTAACAATGCATCTTGGACCAAGTGTTTCCATGTCAACTATTTGCATTAGCTTTGCCTTATAGCCAAATACGTTCATTTTCTCCTAATTGACATGCCTTTAATTTCATCTTACACATTAGTACAACAATAAAGATAATATTAAATTAAAACAAGACAATGCTAGACTAATTAAAAGGAAAACTTTAAGTACATAAGATCAAATTGAAATTAAAATCGGCTTTAAACTTTTTTATGATATTGATAATAGAAGTGGCTCAATGCATTGTCTTAGGATTAGAAAAATGTTTCTTTTTATGTGTATTTCTGATGGAAACAATTTTTTTCTGTTAATTACATCATGTGCACTAATTATAGGACTTTTGACTTTCGATTTCTGTTAATTACATCATGAACCGGGCCTGTTTTCTTATAGTTCCTAATACGCTGGTGCAATGGTGCAATGGTGAGTTAATAGTACGTCAGTATGTGGTACGATGGTCAAAACAAGGGTTCTTAATACAACACAAACCATTTAAGTAAGGTGTGTCGGGTCGAGATGTGGATGCTGTTGATATACATACTGAAGGTAATGGTGAGTCAGAGATTAGGTTTTCCACTTAGGAAGTGTTTGAAATTGATTGTTAACTTTAGTTTTGAATGTTTCGAAAAAAGTGCTTATTTTAGTTTATTTTAGCCACATCATGTCAAAAACTAGTTTCAGTTAACTCACAAGGCATATAATGCTTTTAACTACTACCATGAAGCTTTAGTTTATTTAGTGTAGGTTTACTTGAGATTTACTCAGTTTTAGTTTTAGTTTTATATGTAGAGATATAAATTAAAACCAACAACTAAAAACCAAAGAAACAATTGTTTTATAATATTGTTTGATAATTCTTAAAAATGTAATTCAGTTAACAAAAACAACAAACAAATAATTATAAGTCATGCCCGCCTATTGGGTGGGCTTGAATACTAGTATATATATATAAATATATATATAAATATATATATATTGAAATATTGGGATCAAACTATTGTACTTACAAACCTATGAACTCACTCAACCTTTGTGTTGACACTTTTTAGCATGTTATCTCAGGTTCGAAAGAAATTAGCTGGCATGGCATGTGAAGGCGCACGGAAAAATATTTTGAAGACAATGCATATATTATCATTCGAAAAACATTACAACTTTTATGTTGTACTTTTTATGATTGTACAAACTGGTGGGACCTCTGTTTGTAAACTCAGATATTTTAATCGAATGATAATTTATTTCAAAACGTCTCATTTAGAGTCGTTTTCTGTAACTTGTGTTGTGAACTATGAAGTAATACCCAGTGACACAATCTTCCGCTACGATAATTTTGGGGGTGTTACAGATTGGTATCAGAGCTTCAGTTATAGAGAACCAGGTTGCATATGAACCTAGGCTATAACTACATATTACAGTTAGACTCATTTCACTCATTGATGTCTTCAACATTCCGTGCGCCATGCCTACTCCTTAACACAATACTATGTTATTTATATAAAGACTATTTATATAAACGATTAACTAAACATAACTGCATAAGCATATTCCAAGGCATTATGGCACAACTAGATATTCCCGATCATATACATTTTGTGATCTACAAAACTTTCTTAGACATAGTAGTTGGTGCAATGGTTTCATTATTATTAAGACATTGTAAGTATGCAATGGTCTTCCTTATATCTCAAACATCGTGAGATACACAATTGACTTAGACATATCTCAAGCATCGTGAGATACACAATTGGCCTAAATATATCTCAGACATTAAGAGATACACAATAGTTTTATCTATTTCTCAGACATTGTGTATTGCACAATGGTCTCACTGGTATTTCTCAAACATTGTGAGAAAACTACTTCATAACTATGAACTCACCAACTTTTTTTAAACACTATGTTGATTCTCTTTGATTATTTAACTCCTCGTCTTCGAAGATGAGTGTGAACATTCATTCCATACTCTTGGAACACATTTGACGTCTCATAATATATCACCTTGTAACTCATCGATTAAGTATGAGTGTTGTGTCGGAAATTCTTAAGTAGGATGATTTGGAATGTCCTTATTTAAATGGACTGGGATGCCTTTTCATTTAAATAAAGAAATTTCAAATTGCCGAACCATAAGTTTATAATTTCTTACTTACATAGATTGGGACGCTTCTTTATGTAAGTAATGAATTATAAATGAGTGGGCTTATTTGTATCCAATATGACATGAGTATGAATTAGGACTCGAGAATCACAAGTATTCTCTCGAAAGATCTAGAAAACACGATAGTGTTTTACCACTCAAACAAAAATCTTAAGACCTCATTTGAACAACCTAAGTTCATTCTTAAGATATCGCTTTGATGTTACAAATCCTTACAAACATGGATCGTTTGTTGAGCTAACGAAATTGGTTAAAGTTAATTGAAACCCGACTGATAGAATCGGATGTTTCAAGAACATAATTGAAACCCGACCGATGGAATCGATGTTTCAAGAATGTAATTTGGTTGCTATGGACTTGATTATGCACGAGTCGCATGAGTCAAAGTATTCATTATTATTGAGCTAACGTGCTTGTTACACTCTTGAACTAATGGACTTAGTTAGGTCTCGAACTAACAAACTGGTACGATGTCCCATTATCCATCACATAAGCTTTCCCATGAGCTCCTCCGATGTGTTGGCTATTATTTTGGGAACACTATTTATCGAAATGTTCTCACTTTTCACATCCCATCACTGTTTGTTATTATTGTTGTTACTGCTGTTATTTTGCTATTGTTGGATCCTTGAGCAGTCTAAGCTCGCACAACTTGATCCACTAGGTTACGAGACATGTGAATTGTTTCATCCAGTGTGAGTGATCAAACGAAGCTACATTCTCTTGAATACTGAATGGAAGTTCTGAGATGAACTTTTCCCATAACTTCTCATTGGTTGAGACCATCACTGGGCACACTACTGCCAACGCTTGAAAGCGACGAATATAAGCTATGATATCAACACCACTGACAGCAAGGAAACTTCACCTCCATTTCTTGCACCTCATTCCAAGGGCAATACTTCTTGAATTATAATTTCTTTAACTTAGTCCAAGAAATCTAGTGAGTATTCTCAATACTAATAGATTGAGCAATAACATTTTACCTTGACAAAGCATTGTCTAGAAGCATGCTTGTGCCATATTTAACTTTGCAATATTTAGCACAATTGCTGATTAGAGTTTATGAGCTTGCCGTTCACGAAATCCTTGTAAGGAATCTAGTACAAGATTCACTTCCTGGCCTCGCATTATTAGGCCACACATTATCACCAGAAAGGTTGCACAGATGTAAGCGTTAACTTTCAAAATTTCATGCTAGGATTAAGGTTTTGTTGAAAGCCTCGTTGCGGTAAGGTATGATTCGTTTGGGGAAATTAGAAAGACCAAACTTAAGATATATTGGACTTTATACGATACTAGCAAGAATTGGCCGGGTAGCTTTCAGACTGAGCTACTACCCGAACTTGGCGATGTACACGCCGCCTTTCGTGTGTGCATTCAAGAAGTGTCACATCGATGAGACACTCCTATTTCTCTAGAAGGGATCCAGATTGATTTACATTTGATCTTATCGGAAAATCTACTGAGATCACAGACCATGAGGTCAAACGACTTAAGAAAAGTCGCATTCCTATTTTCAACACTCAATGGAACTCTAGAAGAGGTCCTGAATTCACGTAGGAACGTGAAGATGAACTCAAATTTACCGTTAGTAGGTAACACTCACTGAACTTCGTGACGAAGTTCCATTACAGAAGTACCCTCACCTCTTCTCAGGAACATCATTAACTCATAACACGAACTAAATCATGAGGACATGATTTCCGTAACTGGTGGAGGCTGTAGCAACCCGTAAATTTTCATAAGGTAAAATGACTATTTTACCCTTTGACTTCTTAAAGTTTACCTTGACTTTTTACTATTTGACTTTTACCGTAACGTAAAAGTAAATACTGTAACTGGTAGTAACCAGTAATTTCCCAAGTTAAATAATTCAATATGTTTCGAATTATTACACTCTGAACGTTTTTGTTCACCTTTGGCTATAAATAATTATTTAAAGTTGTGACTTTAATAATTAAGAAAGTTTAATCGTGTAAACTTTCCTCGCGGTCAACATAATTACGAAAGTTTAATCGTGTAAACTTTCCTCGCGGTCAACACAAGACTACGAAAAGTCTAGGTGTTCAAAATACTCTATTTTCACCAATAGTCATATTTTATATGAACTATTGCCACTTTGTTTTTCTTACCTAAATATTTTACTCATTACGTAATACGTGTGCTCAAACCTACGTTATTAGGTTTTAACAACATAGACACACCCAAATAGGCTTATCACACCTTTAATATACTTAGTTGGAGTATATTGATAAGTTTGGACATTTTTGGAAGTATTACATTTTTACGTTACCCGGTTTTAAGTTTCGTGAATTAAAGGCTTAACATTAGTAATTACCGGGACCAAACTATACCCTAAAAACTAAATGTTATCCAAATATACACACACACTACCACCTCAAGAGTGAGGTGGCGTGTAAAGGCTTCTCATAAGCCACATGGCCTTCAAAAATTGCACCTCAAACCTTACACCTCTCAACCTTGTCCCCCACTAAACATTATCACCTCATTCTCATCCTATTCACATGAAAAATCACACACAAACTCTCTCCCTCACCCCTCCTTGCCGTCCACCTTCATCACCAAAACACCAATTCATACTTTGATTCATACTTCAAGAATTACTAAGAAGATGGAGCTAGAGTTGGTTCCTACATGATCCTAGGGTTGTTTTGATGTTTACAAGGGTGAATTAGGAGCTACACAAGGCATAAGGGGCTGAAGTAAGAAGGTTATTGCAAGGGTAAAAGGGTTTGTAAGCTTGGGTTAAGAGGTTGAAGACAAGGCTTGAAGATTGAAAGGGGTTTAGGCTTGATTGTTCTTGTGACCATTCAACCTAAGTCTTGTAAGAAATTTGTTTAAATTTATTGTCATTCAATATGGTTGTAATAATATTTATGAGATGTAAATTTGATATAAGTAGTATATGTAATATGGCTTGATTGATGTTGTACATGAAGTTTATAACATGAAAAGTAGCTAAAACAAGCCTTAGGTGGGTTTTGTAAGTTGAAATCTTGAATAGGCCCAAAGATTGATTAAACTGATCATCTCAGTAAACTTTGAGGTTAATTAAATAAGATAGCCTTGTAGAGCTATGTCTTATGGTCGTTTCTCCGGGTGGCGCACCTCATAACTCATCCCGATGAGTAAATGAGAGCCAAATGACAAAACATGTCAAAATCTGCACACAAGACTTCATTTGGGAAAAGCCCATGGTTCTGTTCATTTCTGGAAGTCGACTCAGTTTTATGAAATGTAGCTAAGACATAAAATTGAAGTTTGGCGAAAGCCGTGTGTCAAAAAAAGTTGTAGAACTCAACTTATGGTCGTTTTGACAGGGCTGAATGTGCAGCCAAACTTTCTACAATGAAATATAGGTAATTACTTGTTATTAGACAATTGATATAAGTAAACTTTGGACTTTGGACATGATTAAGCTTGAGAAAATGTTGGAGGAAGTAAAAACTAAAACTTAGGCTTTTGAATCACTTAAAAAGACTTATGGTTAAAAAGTTATGGCCAAATGAAGATGACTAGAGGTGAATATGTTGTTGGATCAAAAAGTTGCTGATACGATTTTAAAACGAGATTTAAACCCTTTTCTGGTCCGAATCAAGAAAATTGTAAAACACGAAAGTTGCTCGGAATGATTTTTTTCAATAAAAACTTATGAGCACATAAGCAGAAAGTGAACGAAAAGTCTTAAAAACAGCAAAAACTAAACGGTCCTGTTGTATACCGGAAAACAACCATGGCTAAGAAACCTTAGTTGTATTTTGATTCTTTGAGGCCAAAAAAAAGCCAAGGTTAAGCCAAGGATGATGTCTCAAGATATTTTAACTTAAATATAGCCACTAGATATGACCATGATTGTTGTTTCAAAGTTGCTTAACCATAATTTAGCCGCACGGCTAGTTTGGGTATGTTAACCCGAAACTTGTTTTCAAAAACTTGGTCATTAGATGAAACTTTACTAGATTTTGACAAAACTAGATAAATGACTATATGACATATAAACAATTTTTGAAACCTTTATATTTCACGATATCATAATATGACACGCCAAAATTATTTTCATCACAACACTTACACATGATACATGTTTCACGACACACAACTCATACCACTGCCACACAAGTTCAACAATAGTCTTTGAAGAAACACGACACATGTTTTATACAACATTTGTCTCATCAAATACTTACTTATAAATAATAAGTACTAAAATAGTAGGGAATTTCATTATCATAAAGAGGCCTCTTCGGGGTATCGTAACGACGAGTTGTGGATTTACGATTTAAAGTGTCCTGGCTCCTCGTGCGATTACTACATGACCTCTTGATTTTGATAGCCCGAACGATGGTACGAGGTTATTTATAAAAAGGATATAGGCCAAACAACACTTAAGGGATACATCAACTTAAGATTTATGTACAACATCATATCATAAGCCAACATACTACATATACTTGTACACTTATATCGTACACTATACTAAAACGCGATTACTATGCTTTCGTAGGTAATCGTTAAAGATTGTGATCTTGTCATACTCTACCGTTGATAAACATTATCTCGTTACACTCCGATGCTGATCAGGTTAGTGAGTTTCATAGCCCCAACTTTTGTTTAACTGTTTTATAAACTCTTTGGGGGAGATACATGCTACTGCTTTTACTACATGCTAAAATGCTTTATTATGGACAATTACTTGAAAATGGAATGCCTTGACTGTATTATTGCATGCCTAAGTTGTTTTTGCCAAAAGTCCCCAACATCATGGACCACTAATCACTGGGAGTGAGCGCAAATATTGTGGATAGGCGTATCGGAATTGTGAACCCGTCTATGTTATCGGTAATAACAAGGCGCACTATATTTGAGATTACCTAGGTATATGGCAAAATACCTACCGGGGCAAGTTACTTATATATATATATATATATATATATATATATATATATATATATCGTCCGTGATATATATACAACGGTCATCGTGAGTGCCATGAGCTTAGAGCAATAATAACTTTCAAGAAGATAATTGTACACATTGCAATTATACTACGAACTATATTGTCCACTCTTTGCTTTTCCTAAACTTGAAATATTGGGATCAAACTATTGTACTTACAAACCTATGAACTCACTCAACCTTTGTGTTGACACTTTTTAGCATGTTATCTCAGGTTCGAAAGAAATTAGCTGGCATGGCATGTGAAGGCGCACGGAAAAACATTTTGAAGACAATGCATATATTATCATTCAAAAAACATTACAACTTTTATGTTGTACTTTTTATGATTGTACAAACTGGTGGGACCTCTGTTTGTAAACTCTGATATTTTAATCGAATGATAATTTATTTCAAAACATCTCATTTAGAGTCATTTTCTGTAACTTGTGCTGTGAACTATGAAGTAATACCCCAGTGACACAATCTTCCGCTGCGATAATTTTGGGGGTGTTACAGGTTGTTTGTGATATTTTTGTTTAGGATTACATCGATATGAAGACTCTGGTGCTTGATGTTTTGTCTTTTCCCTACTCGAGTTTCATGTTTCGATGTTGATGGAAATCCGATATCCTAAATCTTATCGACTAACATTTATCTTTTAGCATAATTAATAAATGGCTTTTAGATTTCTGTTGAGACCCTTGCCTTTAAACATTGAGGACAATGTTTCGTTTTAGTTTGGGGGGTAATCTTCAATTTAATTTGACCGCACTTGTTTTGCCTTACACTCGCGCAACCCCGTTGTTCCTAAAAAATTAAAAAAAATATTGATGAAAAAATTGAGAAAATTAAAAAAAAAATTGTAGGCTTTTGCTAGTTTTATGATTGAAAAGTCTTTGCGAGTCTCGTATAAGTTGCTTTAAATATGCGTTTTCTTGAAAAAGTCTTTACTAATTGCTTATACAAGAGGCTATAAGATGTGAATTCTAGCTCACAATGCCAAGAATTTGCAAGCTTCCCTTAGTGATTTCAAATATGCTAAGCTTTGAAAGATTTGCTAGTTTCTAATAAGAGGTTTTAAAAATGCGAGACTTGAGATTATTTGACGAAGCATTTGCAAAATAAAATATATGTTTTGACACCTTGTTGACTTTCCGCTGGTTATAGTAGGAATATAATTTTAATTTGACCGGGCGTGTTGATCCCTAGCTTGTTCCCTTAACCATTGATAATTAAATTATCGGCTAAGCATTCACGGATCTCATTATTTGTGATTTTAAATTTGCGGAGATCGAGAAATGATAGAGTTATTTATGAGTTTAAATGCTAAGCATGGAGTAGTTGGTTCTCTTTAGAGCTCATCGAAGGTACTTGTGGCTTTTTGCTCCCACAAAATTGTTTAACCATAAAAATAAAATAATAATTAAAGGTGTTAGGTTTTGGCGATAATTAGTTTTTTATCTTCTTAAGAAAATCCTTGTTTTAATAATTGGGTACACATCAAGGTCACGTAATAAATAAGCTTGAATAATTAAGTTATGAGCTGCGGTTCGAGATCGGGCCCTTTGATCCTTATTTCCAAAAGGTTTTAGGTCTTGGCTACCCTCTTGCACCGGCCTTTGGACCTCTATCCGGGATTGTGTAAGGTCTTGGTCTAACACCCTTGGATTCTCATTTCATGAACGTTTAGAGTCTTGGTATTCTCCGTCGTAACGGCCCTTGGATCATTTACTACGAGTAGGTGTAAGGTCTTGGAATTACTCCATGAAGCTCCGTAGCTTATGTTACATGTCGTCAATGAAAAGTATAAGTTTATTTAAAAAAATGGAAAATGAAAAAGTCAAAAATATAAATGAATAAAATCACTTTGATGTGGACCTCATTTTTAAGACAATGATTCTCGAGAGAAGATGGAAAACTACTTAGCGTCTAAACTTTGTATCTTTATCGGACTAAAAACTTATCGAAACGATAAAATATGAAGAAATTCATTTCTCACCAAAAATAAAATAAATAGAGGAAAAATAGGAAAATGGGAGCAAGAGGTAATCACACAATTAACTTTCATGGGTAGTGTTAGCATCTAAAATCATATTTAGCTGTAATTTCGATTTTAAGCTTAGTTTGGGAACTTGTGAAAAATCAAGGACGATGAATTCTATCCGAATGGTCACTTCTTCATGAGTTGTGTTTCCTACTCCGTGATCCTAAAATGTCTTTCAAAAATATGTGGGAGTTATTGATTGGCATGAAAGTTCAACAAACCGTCACTCAAAATAAAAAGTGCTTAAATGTTATATTTATATGTGAAATAAAAGGTAAACGGGGTGTTTTTAGAATTAAGGGTTTTGATAACATCAATTTAGCCTGATCTTTTATATATCAAATTCCCGTGTTTATGGCCTCATTTGTATTAATATGGTACTTAATTCGTTCATATTCGTTCATAATTGCATTTTAGGATAAATGAGGCGTTGGAGCGGAAAAGATGTGATATAAGGCCAAAGATATGTTATGAAGATTGATTTACGAGGGCCTATGAATTATTTGTGAAGGTTACGCCGTAACTGCTTAATGGTGTTACGGCGTAAATATGAGCTTTGAAGGATACGGCGTAACCAATTCTTATGGTTACGTCGTAATTATTTTATGAAGGTTACGGCGTAACATGGAATTAGTTACTGTAGTAGAGATTATTTCGGAGTGGATAAGTATGAGTGGCGAAGGATTACGACGTAACCCGATGTTTAGTTACGGCGTAAATAATTACTTGGGCGCAAAGTTTTAAAGGCTACGGCGTAATTATAAATTAATTATGTCGTAATTAATTAAATGCGGCTATTTTATATGAAGTTCAAAAGAGAAAAAGACCATGCTACAAAGAGTTACGACGTAACTTATTAATTTAGTTACGCCGTAATTATTAAAAGCCCGGGCCCAAGTTGCATAATACCCTAACTTTATTGCTATAAATTTGACATTTATATGTCATATTAAAGGGATTGTCTAACCAATGCCCTAAGGGCATTGGTTAAGAAGGCATGAACCCTTACAAAATAACTCAGGGACCCACACACAAAGTACACTTTTCAAGTTAAAAAACATTTTTTTAATCCTGTTTTGTGGGTCCATACCCTTCTTAACCAATGCCCTTAGGGCATTGGTTAGACAATCCCCATATTAAATTATCAAGTTGTGTTTTTGGTTTTCTTGCTGCTGCCGTACAAAAGAGAAACAGAAGAAGCTTTTGTCGTGGCTTTATAGGGGCAAATCCTTCGGGGTTTTGTCCCGGTACTCAACTAGGGGATCGATATTTTCTGACTCATAATATTATTTTGGTTTCATTATTGTTTATTATAATCTTGATTCTCAATATAATTATTGGCGAATTAATTCTTATTGTGTTCTATTTAATTTATTATTAATTTATTATTAGTCAATTAATTATTTGATGTTATGTCTTTGTTTATTTATTGTTTTATATGGTAATTATATTTGTCATTCCACTGGGGTATTTTGGTAATGTGGAAATTAGGTCTTGGCCTAGTTTTGATTCTTTTTATTATTAATGCTTTTGCGTTATTAATTGTTTCTAGTGTATGCATGCATAGTTTATTGGTAGCTACCCTTGTTTCGGTAGTTTTGAATGGCGATAGAGGCTAGATGCTTAGGAGATATGACCAACTGACCCTAAGTGAGTAGACTGATACGGGAAGGGTAAGATATGACCAACTGACGACCCTTTCTACTTGTGCGATTTGACCAACTGTTCACCTACCGTTTGGATGAACTTAAGAATTACGGGGTGAGTGTTTAAGTTGCTAACTCCCGGGCACTCAGTATTATAAATCTAGCATGTAGCGGAACTTAATGACTCGGCTTAGGGGACCAAGAACAATCGGACTTATGAAGGGACACCGACTTCTCCAAGTGGTGGCATCTTCTTTGATAGGTTAGGCGAATTGACCAAATGATGTCCTCTCGACTTTGACCCCACCTGAAACAGGAATCTAGTGACTTTTAGAACCCATGTATTGCGATAGTAAACGCCGGCTCTTAATGACTGCTATTAGATTGCCGAATGATCCTGGGTGACCTGTTCATCTTGGTGAGGATTCTAAGAACCATAGGGTAGGCGAATTGACCAAATGAGTCTATCGACTGTTGCCACTTGTGGAAGAACTCGGTTTAAGAATTGCATCACTATCATTCCCATTAGCTTTTTTACTAGAGAATCAGCCCAATTGATCACGTGACACCTTAAATACTATCAATCATATCATTAAAACTTATTTATTTGACTAATTTAATTAATTAAACAGCTAGAAATCAACCGTTCTTGGGACGACCTCGGTCTTACCATTCCCTCACTACATGCGACTGGGTACACTGCCCGTTAGTGCATTAGGTATGCCATAGGTAGACGAGTTACTATAAATGTAAAACCTGGTCAGTAAACCATGCATCAGGTTTCTTAATCTCTTTTGAGGAATCTTGGCTACTTTTCATAGATTTAGTAGAAAGAGGTTGGAATCTTTGGTTTTAAAAGTATGAGTTGATGACATTGCGTGAGGACACGGCAATACGTTAGTTTAGGGGATTTTGGTATATGTGAAATATATACCTTTTCTTTATCAAAACTGACTCAAATAAACCGGAAACGAGCCGTTAATGCCTAATATTTGTGTGTTTCTTGAGTTTATGCATGTGCAGGTACGGATATCTTAAAACAGACAAAAGAAAGACAAAACAGAAGAAAACCGAGCACGAGAAAGAGAAGAGAGCAAAAGCGCGCAATGGAAGCGCTTTTACGGGTTTTATGGATCTTGAACGCTCAAAGTTACATTTACGGATCTCGGACATGTTCGGGAAGTTTACACAGGAAACCCTCCACCTTGGCCAAATTACCAAACCAACCCTCACTTTTACCCAATCTACATAAATTACCCTCAACTTTCCCATTTTTACCTTTTTCACCCACACTAATCCCATAAATACCAAATATACCCTCAAACCCTTCATAGAACCAATTTACTAATTTCACCTTACCTTTTCATAATTTATACCTTTGGTCCTTGGTTTGTACAAATCTATATAAAAGGTCCTCGTTGGGATATCCGAATCCAAGTCCAAAGAAAACGCAAAACATATCCAAGTCCAAAACAATAATACTACTCCTACCTAGCCAAGCCCAACCCAAAATATATTTACCCCTTACACCCGGTTTACCCACTTGACCCGGTCAACAAATAAAAGCCTGAGTCAAACCAATATCCCTTCCCCTTGTCAAACTCTGCTTCCCTTTTTACCCGCCAAGTTACTGTACATCTCCCCCACAAAATCTACATCATTTTCCACTCTTTTAACCTGTACACTTAAAATCCATCTAGAAGCTCCTGCCATGTCAGAATTATGACAACATTCTTTAGCCACGTTGGCAATCCCAGAGCCAATGATTGGCTGAGGTGACAAGGTGCGTGATCTAAGGGCTACAAATGATTGAGATGATGACATAATTGGATCAAGAAGATTAGAGCTCTAGATGATTCCTGGAAACCCTAGGATCCTCAAGCTTGGCTATATAAAGACCCTCCTTCACCACGAAACCCTTGTCAAGTTTTCATGTTTTAGAATCTGTTACCATCTTAATTTTCTGTCTTGTTCATTGCTTTTCAACTTAGATGTAATTTAATTTTATAGTTGTAATCTCGGTTGCTTAATGAAAGTTCAATTTACTCTTAAAATTTTGTATCAATCCTAGTTTGTCTTCATTACTTTTAGCCTCGGTTAACAAGTATTAATTACTGTCTGTTTAAGCTCTCATAAGCTTCACAAAGCTTATGTGAACTTGTTTATTGATTAGCATTTTCTTAATTCCTAGTTTTTGCAAAAGTCAAATAAAGTCAAATTTAAAAGTCAAATATGGTTTAAGCTTGATTTCTGATTTCAATTTGTTAAATAGTTGAGTTTGAAGTTAATTTGTTCATTTCAATTCTGTTTAGTTCAGATTCCATCAAGTTTTAAGGTTTAATTTGCATTTTTGAAGTTTTAAAGGGTGTTTGAATTAAGCCCATTTCTAGAGTTCTAGTTTGATTTGCAAGTTAAATCTGAGTTTATTAATGTTAGTTACTAGTTTTAGAACTTTTTTAATCAAAGTTTTCAAGTTTCCAAGTCTAGTTTTCTGTTTTTAAATTGCTTCATTATTTCTGTCCCTTTTGTTCTGTCCACAATTTGTCATCTTCAACAGTAAGGGGGTGCTTGGTTGGGGGTAATGGGGGGTGGGGAATGGCAAAGGTAATGATTAAACATGCTTGGTTAGAACTAGGGAATGCAATCATTGTTTAGTATTGGGTAATGGGGCATTACCCAGTAAATTGGGAGGTATGGTAATGATTACCCACCACCATCAGAAGCAGCCACAGCAAGCAGTAGCCACCACCACCAGCCACCACCACCACCACCACCAGCCAACACCGTTAGCAGCCACCACTACCACCACCAGCCACCACCACCACCAGCAGCCACAACCACCACCACCACCACCACCCACCACCACCACCACCAGCAGCCACCACCACCACCAGCCACAATCACCAGCAGCAGCCACCACCACCACCAGCCATCATCACCACCAATAGTCACCACCACCACCACCATTAGCAACCACCACCACTAGCAGCCACCATCACCACCACCAGCCACCTGTAACACCCTAGGCAAATCCTAAATCGGTTGTGGCACGGAGAGATCTTGGGCTCATAAGATAACATTCGCTTTACAATGACACAACGCGTTTTGTGGTCTCATGCGGGTGGAGTTCTTGGAACTTGCAGTTAAGCGTGCTCATGTGAGAGTAATCTTGGCTTGGGTGACCGCCGGAAGTCTTCAAATGATGCCACAAAACAAAGCCGTGAGCACGCTGCAAAGCGGACAATATTGTGGTCTATAAGGCGGGGTGTTACAAGTGGTATCGAGAGCCACTCCGGCCGTTCGGGATGGTAGGGCAAACCTCATCGAGGACGATGAGTCCCAGTGGGGTGATTGTAACACCCTCGGCAAATCCACATCTGTGGCACGGAGAGATGATGGGCTCATAAGATAACATTCGCTTTACAATGACACAACGCGTTTTGTGGTCTCTGCGAGTGGAGTTCTTAGGAAATGGCGATTAAGCGTGCTCATGTGAGAGTAATCTTGGCTTGGGTGACTGTACGGAAGTCTTCAAATGAGGCCGCAAAAACAAAGCCGTGAGCATGCGGGCAAAGCGGACAATATTGTGGTGCGATAAGGCGGGGTGTTACAAGCACGCCACCACCACCACCACCACCACCACCACCACCATCACCAAGACCATCAACACCACCACCATCACCACCACCACCACCACCACCCACCACCACCACCACCATCTACCATCACCATCTACCACCCACCACCATCACCACCACCACTATCAGCCACCACCACCACCACTAGCCACCACCACCACCACTTGGAGGTTAATGTATTTTTCTCATGCCAAGAATTATCAAAGATAATGATAATCTCCATTCCATTCCTTTGCATTCCCTTTGCATTCCCATTGCCTTTCCCTTTCCCATTCCCCATTTTGAACCAAGCGCACCCTAAGTTTTAAGGTCATATTTAGTTCCAAAGTTTGTATAAATTAGTTTTTCATGTTCTTTTGCACTCAATTTTATCTATTTTCAGTTAATTTTCCATTTAGAAGAGTTTTGATTGCTTGTTTTTGTGCTTAAATTGGCCCTATTTGTCCTTGTTTATTTGTCATAGTTCACATATCTGTCCAAACAGCTTATTTCACAGTTGTGTATCTGCTTATTCATGTGCTTTTATTGCTTGATTTTGGTTATACAAATAGTCCCTAGTCTAGTATAAATCTGTTATACCTTTTTGAGAATTTTAGAGCTTATTTATGTTCTTAATTAGGTCTGCAAAAAGCTCCATTTAGGCCCTTTAGCTGCTGTAGCAGCAGAATAGGATTGCATTTCTTAGCTTTTTAGCTTACTGTCCTATAGCTTAATTTAGATTAATTAGGAGAATTTTGGTTGCTTTAAGTTTATTTAGATGATTTAAGTTTAGCTTTTGAAGTTCCCTTTAGCTTATTCCTATAGCAGCCTTTGCTTTTTCCCTTTATTGCCTTTAGCTTATTGCCTTCAGCTTTTATTTATGCCTCAGCTTATTTCATGTTCTTTAGCTTATTTCTAATCCCCCATATCCCCTAGCTTAATCTCATCCTTAGTAGTTTATTTCCATATCTTTAGCTTATGATAGCTTGTTTAGTTCAATTGCTTTAAACTTAGTTGTTTGGTAAAAGCTTTCTATTTCTTTCATGTTTTCTGTTTAGAGCTCAAACTAGCTTATTTACAGTTGGCAAGTAAAACGTTTTTTTTAATTTGATATTTTAATTTGCTTTTCAAGTTACAAAAAGAAAAATAAAAATAAAAATAAAATGTTTTGCAAAAACGTGACACGCCTGTGGTCGAACCTGGTCGATTCACTCCCACACGCTCCACACCCACACACCTTAACCAACTCGCCCTTTGGACTTGTCCTACCATTTCTTGCACAATCAAATGTTTTAAATACATTTTTATTTCTTAAGCTTAATAAGCAATGTTAGCTTACAACTGCTTTTTCAGTGCTGAATTTTCTAAGTTAGTATTTTTCTCATATTTAGTTTAGTTCAAAATATTTTTACAAAAAGTTTCATAATTTTCAAAAATCATTCGCTATTTTTAATAATTAGTTTTTACATTTTTAGTTTTTAATTCATAATAATTAAATAAAAATTCAAAAATATATTACGCTTTTTCCTAAAATTTTCTTTTATCAAATAGGACTTAGGAAAATTAGTTTCGCGTTCTTAGGGTCGTTATTTCAAACAGTTTACGTTTTAGGCTCGGGTTTTCCCCGAGCGCGAGTGTTTTTAGATTTCTTGTGCGTTTTAGGTTATAAATGTTTTGTTTTAATGATTTACATGCCTTATTAGTTATTTTAGCTTATGTTTCACTATCTTAGTGTAAAAACCCCATTATTTGCCATTTTTCCTCATTCGAATTCACGTGAACGCGACGCGAGTTACAAATTCCATTCATTCCTTCGTTGGGAGAACGACCCGGGAAATACATTATGTAAAACCCTCAAAACCGGATTATGAAATTTACATCTATTTTGAATTTTAACATAAGTAAATAAGAATCTAAAAACCTTATGTTATGTATATGAATTAATTGTTATTTACCTAAGTGTCTATTTAATTAAAACAATATAATGAAAGCTTCCTAATTTAGAAAATAAATACACTACTTAAATATAATGTGAATGTCACACTACTAGAAAATAAAATGTATAAAATCTCCTAAAATATATAAGCAAATCCGCCCCTCCCCCTCTTTATCTTTTATAAGTTTCTTTTTGTAAGCTATTAAGAGATAATATCAAATCAAAAATTGCCTAAAATAAAACCTAACAAACCTCCCCAAATCAACCCTTAAATCACGCCCAATTTTCCCCCTCCATTCCATATATTCGGCCCCTAATTACTACCCCTTTAACCGAAAATATTTCCCCCCAAAACCAAGTTATACGGCTCATAATTTCTCTCCTCCAAAACAATTAGAAAAGAAATCGGCCTAGGAGAAGAAGAAAAGAAGAGAAAGATCCGTGGTGGTTGGTGTAGTTTCGTGTTTTTCTTCCTTGAAACCAACCTAGTACCCTTTTCATCTATTTTAATTTCTTTTTCTTATTTGATACATAATGTTTCATATGAACCGGATACATGAAATTGATGAAACATGATTTGTATGTGTTTAGAGATAAAAGAAAACCAATTGTGAAACCCTAGAACTATGTACAAAAATAGAATTAGGGTTAAATGGGGTAAAGAAATCGTTTAGGGTTTTGTTTGGCGGGTCTTGGTTCGGGACAACTTTGTAAGCTGAAGATGTGTGCGTTGTAGCTCGAGTTCCGTAAGGGTTTTTTATGGGTTTTTGCATTAAAACTTAGTTTAATGTTTTAAGTAAGTTTTCCAATTGGTTTGGAGTGAATTGGAGTTGTATTGGTCACGTTTTTGAATTTTATGGGATCATGTGTTAAAGCTGATTTTTTATGTAAAATCAATAAGGATTTATGACATGCCCTTCTACAGGAGTGATTTCTAAGATATGTGTGACCTTCTGGAATTTTCGTTAATTTTTATGAATTGTTTTGATAGGCCTATTAGATGTAAACTTTCAGGGTGTTTGTGCAGTTCATTTTATGGACATGTTTAGATAAACGATTTTTGAAATGGTGTTTGTACTTAGTAATAATTATAGATAAATTCATGAATGCTCACAATACATATAGGTACTTGTGTAAATTATTATAGCCTCTGAATTGAAGTCTTGATATGGATAAAAAAAAATCGTAAAGTAAGGGTTAGATTATCCTAAAACCGGATTTTTACTTGAAGTTAATGTTTTTGGTGATTTCATGTAATCAAGTGAGTGTTTGGTATATGTGTGATTGAATGCTATGTAATATGAGTTTAGTAAGAATGATTATGTAATGAGGTGATACCATGCATGTTCAACAAGTTTTTACATGAGATTATTAACATGTACCAATCTATGATTTTATGTGATCGATTTCATGCATGTTTTTGTCTTGAAAATGCCTTGAAAATATATGATTTGATGAAGATTAAACATGATGATGTGGATAACATTGTGGAATGCATGAAAATGGTTTTTATATGCTTGCTTACATGTTTGTATGAAATGGTGTTAAATGGCTATGAAGGATACATGTTTAAGGCTTGTAATTTGGTTTCTACATGAAATGATGAGGTTGTTATGCCATAAATAATCTTGTGTGTAAATCTTTTAGTGAATTGCTTCATTTTCTGTTGTTTGGGTGTTGTTATGACTTATATCTGAATTCTATGAAGTTTGGTACAATATGGTTTGGGTATTGATGATTTTGGACTTGTTTGCTATGTGGGTCATTTTGCATGTTAGGCTATCCAAATTTTAGGTCATATTGCTGCATGTGTATTTTATTGGTTCCATCATGTTTTTGAGTGATTCTTTAACCTAAATGTGAGTACTTTTTGTTTATATTCTGAATATGTAAGCCTTGTTGCAATTGGAGACCTGTAGCTAAGATTTTTATATTTTGCAAGTTTAAGTGTCAAATTTGTGAAAGCTTATCTGAATTTTGTGCTGTAGTTATTAATTTCTCTAGAACAAACCATTAGGATTCTTGATCTCTCCTTCTCCAGTTTTGATATTTAGGATATGTGTGACCCCTGAGAATTTTGGTTGATTTTTTGAGTTGTGTAAATGGGTTTGTCACGTTCAAACTTTTAGAGTCTCTGTTTTCGGGTACTTTCTGGACAGGTCTGGAAAAATTATTTTGTAGTCCATACTTAAGCTCAGTAATAAAATCCTCAAAAATTCATGAAGTAACCTAACTAGTAAGGGAACACCTGGGAATTTTCCTAAATTTATTTGAGTTTAGTTAATAGTCATGAAAATTCGTCCAATACGGGTCCAAAATTGAGGTTTAAAACCTAATATGTAATACAAGCCTAACAATAAGTATATGGCCAATAAATCTAAGAATAACTTTCGATATGAATATATAAATGATATGCGAACCGTAATTCATGTATTCATTGAAGAAAATGTGACGTTATTTCTTCGTGCTCACATTTTCATTTTCTTTCATTTGCTAAAGTACACATATTCTGACCTTTCTCTTAAGATTTCTCATGACCTTTTACACATCTTTGATCTTTAGCTATCTTGATTATGAACCTTGTACTATTTTATGTGAACCCTTGAATTGGGCCTTTACTATGAACCCTTGCTATGAACTATTTTTTATGAACCCTTGATTATGTTATTCTGATGACTTAGACATTTGCCAAACTCTTGACTTGGCCTTTGACCCTTCAGTTTAGTACCCTAGCCATTTTCCCTAGCCATGAAGGTAACACGGCCATGTCATTGATGCACCAATGGCATGACTCCAAGGTGGTCGAGTAATGAACCATCCCGTACCTTTCTGTTATATATATTATGAGCTCAAGATTATTATATATGTTTGGCCACTAATATTTTTGCAGGAGCGTATGGATGCATCCTAGATTTGTTCTGTATATGATATTGTTAATACAAATAAACCGTAAAAACGTTTTTTAATATTTGCGATCTCTTTCTGTTTTGTTGATAACAAATATAATGTTATCTTAAGTACAATTATAAGGATACATGTTATTTTTGTAAAGCATTTACATATAGCCATCTAATACAAAAATGTTGTAATTACTCATTGTTGTAATAGTTTATTAGGATGGGTAAAAATCACAACCCATGGATCATATCCATAACCCATGGTATTGAACCATACTCACTTGACTAGATACATTGTATCTAAAAATAAAACCCATGGACCAACCCAACCCATAACCCATGACCCATGACCCATAACCAAAAAACCCATGGGCAAAGAGGAGCGTCCCACGGATCCCTAGGATTACACTAGACGGATCCCTTGTGGGAGGGATCCGGGGAACATTGGCAGAATTTGCCTATAAATAGAGAGCCATTTCTTCATTCTAACTTACCCCTCTTCTTACCAATTATCTCATATACTCTCATTCTCTTCTAACAAAAGATCACTTGATCTAGAGAGTACTTCCTTCTTTCTTTCTTTAGTGATTCTCATATAGGTCCTTCTCTAAGGCGAGATCACGAGCATTCTACAAGTCATCCAAGCAAGGGGTCCTTGATTGATTTGTTCCTCCGCAAGATTTTTGTAGCAAAGATCTTGTATTTGATATTTCACATATTTGTTGTGTAATAGTCGTGTTGGTTTGGTCCACCGTGTTACGGACTCGGTATTTAGCTTTGTCTTTGGAAAAGGTGTAAGCAACGTTGTGAAGGCTTCTCCGCCAAGTTGAAGGAGTTTGTTGACATAGTGCTTGAACTCTCGAGTAGGTGACTCGGGAGTGGAGTAGGGCAAGGAAGGTGTCCTTGTAGCCGAACCACTATAAATCGGTTGTGTCATTTCTATCCCTTTGCTTTACTTTATTTACTTGCTTTATCATTAGATCTATACTTTCTCTACATCCATACGATCTCACATATTATCGAATCTAAAGTTTTGAAACTAACTTAAAATGGCAAAACTATTCAACCCCCTTCTAGTTTTCCACAATTGACATCAAGAGCTAAGTTTATAAAAGTTTTAAAGTAAACCGTATTTTAAAAACTTTTCGATCACTATGGGTTCTGAAAATTACAAAGAAGGGCAATCTATGCAACGACCACCACTACTTGAAACTAATGGTTTTATATATTGGAAAAATAGATTCGAAACGTATGTGAAGTCTAAAGATATTGATCTTTGGTACATTATTGTTGAAGGCGATTTTGAGGCTACCTCAAAAGATGATAAAGGAAATTTAGTTAACATATCTCATGATAAACTAAGTGATGAATTGAAGAAAAAGCTTTCTAAAATAGTGAAGCTAAAATGGTTTTGTATAATGCTTTACCCAAAAAGGAATTCGAAAGAATTTCTATGCTTAAAACCTCTAAAGAAATTTGGAATTCTTTAGTTGTAACACATCAAGGTAATCAACAAGTTAAAAATAATAAAATTGATTTATTTGTTCAACAATATGAACAATTTTCAATATCGGATGAGGAAACTATAGATCATTCATTTTCTAATTTTAATACTATTATTACATCTTTACAAGCACTTGATGAATCTTTTCTAGCCGTAACCATGTTAGGAGATATCTAAGGGCACTTCCATCCAAGTGGAGATCCAAGGTGACGGCGATCAAGAGTCAAAAGATTTGACAATCCTCACCCTTGATGAACTCATAGGCAACTTAAAAGTCTACGAGCTTGTCCTTGCTAAAGATTCAAGCCTCAAAGGTGAAAGAGAAACACAAATCTCTTGCCCTTAAAGCCAAAAAGGCTTCAAGCGATGAAGAGAACTCCTCTTCGGATAGTGACGACGAGGAGTATGCTATGGTGGTAAGGACTTTAAAAGTTCTTTAGAAGGAAGGAAGATACGTCAAACAACCGTATGACGACAAGAAAGGATTCAAAAAGCAAAGAGGACGAGAAGCCAAGGGATGATCGTGCTTGCTTTAAATGTGGGGACCCAAACCATTAGTAAGTGTCCCAAACGGGATGATCAAAAGGCGTTCGTGAGCGGCACGTGGGGAATGAGCGACGAGGAGGATGAAGAAATTTGTCTCATGGCAAATGACGAGGTATGTCACGAATACTATAGTAGCTCATCACTAGATAACGACTCATTGCATAATGAATATGGCAAACTGTGCAATATTAGCTTAAAACTAATTAACAAAAACAAGCTTTTAAAAAGTCAAAACCAACGTTTAGATAAAGAAGTCATAGAATTAAAAGCAAAATTGAAACGTCTAGAAAAGGGTAAAATAGCAAGTGGTGAATGTGAACTTTGCGTTCAACTTCAAACACTAGTTGATCAACTAGATTCTAAAATTGCTAGAATGAGTACGAATACTTTAGATATGATATTAGATAGTGTTAAAACCGGTAACAACCAAAAAGGTTTAGGTATTCAACAACTTGATCCATCAACTAGTGAAAACAAAGAAACACAATTTGTTAAAGGACTAGAAAAACCAACCACTGTTGTGGCGGATCCCACGGATCCCATAAAAAGGGAACCGGCTAGTGTTAAGCCAGGGATCCGTGGGTCTGCTGTAGCAAACAGTGGCAATAACGTAGCTTCTTCATCTAGAACTGACTTTGTTATCGTTAATAAGAAGAAACCAACTCATTTCACCACTAGACAACCACCTCCAAAATATAATCCTATTTTTGCAAGAAACAAAGCTCCATCCTTTTCAAAACCTAATCCATCTAGGAGATCTAATAATGTTTACCCGAGAAGTAACCATCAAATGGGATGGAACCCAATTATGCAAAATGGTTTTTCTTTTCAAAACTTTGCTCCATGGAATGCATACTCACCTTATCCATACATGTCTAACATGAATGGAATGTTTAACACTAATGGACCCATGAACAAATGGGGACCAAACTTTTCAGTTAATTTTTTTCTTAGGTGTGCTTAAAGGTCGACCTAGACCGGGATGAATGGGTCAAGGATAGTGGGTGCACGAGGCACATGAACAGCAATAAAGATCTATTCTCCACATATGAATCCTTCAATGGAGGTAATGTGGTGTTTGGAAATAGCAAAGTAAAATCATCGGTAAAGGTACGATTTCTAACAAATCTCTAACCATTAACGATGTGTGTCACGAGAAAACCTAAACTTTAACCTCTTAAGTATATGACAAATATGTGATAAAAAGTGCAATGTACTTTTACCAAACCGTAGTAAGATATTAAAAATGGCATAACCATAGGAAGAGGAATTAGAAAACATGGAGTCTATGTCATTAAAATCGGTAATGAACCTAAAGACAAACTATGTCTTACCTCTATGGATGATACTTCGACCTTATGGCATCGAAGATTGGGTCATGCCAATATGCGACTTCTTCAATCGCTTTCATCCAAAGATCTAGTAAGAGATCTACCTAAGTTAAAATATGAACATCACTTTTGTGATGCTTGTAATGTAGGAAAATAAGTTCATTCTAGTCATAAAGCTAAAAACATGGTGTCTACAACTAAGTGTCTAGAATTACTACATATGGATTTATTTGGTCCATCCGCTATCCAAAGTTATGGAGGCAACTACTACACTTTGGTCATAGTGGATGATTACTCTAGGTACACATGGACAAAATTCTTAAAGAACAAAACGGAAACGTTTAATTATTTTGAAATATTAAGCAAGAAAATCCAAAGATAACTAGGAAGTCCTATAGTGTCTATTAAAACGGATCATGGTAGGGAATTCGTAATGAGGTGCAATTTGGAGCTTTTTGTGACGCTAATGGTATTACTCACAACTTCTCGGCTTCGCGCACTCCACAATCGAATGGGGTAGTTGAAAGAAAGAGTAGAACCCTACAAGAAATAAGTCGCACCATGCTTAATGAGCAATCCATACCTCAAAAGTTTTGGTGCAATGTCATTGATACTTCAACGTACATACTCAATCGAGTCTTAATTAGACAAATCTTAGGTAAAACTCCATACGAGTTACTCCGAGGCAAAAAGCCTACGTTGATCGCTATAGAGTCTTTGGTAGCAAATGTTTTCTTCTTAACACTAAAGATTACCTTACAAAATTTGATCCTAAATCAACCGAAGGTATCTTTCTAGGTTACTCTCCAAATAGCAAAGCTTACGTCATTTTAAATAAAGAAACAATGAAGGTAGAAGAGTCATTAAATGTAAAATTCGATGAAAATCCACCCAAACCCTCTCCACCTCTTGTCGATGACAAGATTGTAGAAAGTGAAGCTATAGTAATAAAGAAAAAGATAAATGAAGAAGAAGAACCCTTAAATGATGAAGTCATTAATATTAAAGAGTCCAAAGATCACCCCGTAGATAAGGTCATAGGAAAGCTAAACGAAAGAACATTAAGGTCTCAAGTTCAAAACAAAAGTAGCTTATTTTGTTTCGTTTCAACCATAGAACCTAAGAATACACAAGAAGCCATAAAAGATGAAAGTTGGGTAATGGCTATGCAAGAATAATTAAATCAATTTGTTTCTAATGATGTTTGGACACTTGTCCCTCCACCTAGTAATCAAACCATAATAGGAACCAAATGGGTTTATAAAAACAAATTAGATGCAAACGGAGTAGTATCTAGAAACAAGGCTAAACTCGTTACCCAAGGGTATAACCACCAAGCATATAGAGATCCGTCATCACTTCTTAAGAGACAATGTTCAAAAGGGGAACATCTCTATTGAGAAGGTAGCGTCCGAAGACAACATAGCCGACGTCCTCACCAAACCGTTGAAACGGGAACAATTCAACCTACTTCGTCTTGGTCTTGGTCTCATGGAACAAACGTCGTAATTGTTTTTTACTCTACAAGGTATGTAAACACTAGCCTTCTTCTTTCTGAGTCTAGGATCTCTATTTCACGCACAACTCACAAACAATACGGGAATTTTCAAAACCCAAGATAAGTTTTTCACTTATAACTTATATTTTTTTTCTCTTATTTTCTTTCAAGGAATAAAACGATTTTTATTCACAAATGGAAACTTCTTTTGGAATGTTTTCTAAAAATGATACTTCTTCCCGTATCAAATTCACAAAAGCAAATTTCTCACGATTAGGACAAATCACTTTTTCATTATTAATACAACGTAAAAACCCGTTTTCATTGCATCTCATGTCTTTTGAATGCTAAAGGGGATACATAACTAATATGTGTTTTCGGGTACATTCATTTAAGCCACAATGAATTAGGAGCATTGGTAGCACTGACTTACGTACTCAAGTACTAAATATGTGTTTTCGGTTATCTCACATAATAGTATGCTTTTTCACTTCTAGTTTACTTTTCTTTTCTTCTTAGGAGTCGAGATAACCGCAACTCCAAATAGTTTGCATATAGGCACACACTAGGCAAAATGTTTCCAAAAGGAAAATTTTGTCTTTGCGAATCACCAGACCCACGGATCCCGGCTTTCATGCTGGACGGATCCCTCAAGGGAAGGATCCGTGGGATCCGTGAGACAGAAGCTTGTTTAACTTCTATTTTTCTCATTTTCTTTTGGAATATGTGATTTAATGCTTGTTTTCTCATGATCACATGCCTTAAATTCATATCTAATCATTAGATTTTAATCCATATTTTGGGTCAAGCATTCATTGCAATGCCTATTTTTTTCTATAAGTAAGGATTCCCAACATTGTTTGCTATTCATCTCATCTTCACAAACAAACAACACCATGTCATTCACAAGCTCTTACAACTTAGATGAATCACCTAGTACAAACATTCCTATTCATGAAACCCAAACTTATGTACTACCACCTTCCAAAATACCACAATCAAACTCTAGGATATCCGCACGGATTAGCATACGATCTTGTTGCTTAGCAAAATCACCATCAAATAACTCACCACAAGATGCTTCCATTATAGCACCTCCTTCATCACCAACGAGTACACCAACTTCATCACCAAATCACTCATCACCTAAAGTCACTCTTTTGGAACTCCTTACGACTCCAACAAGATCTCAACAACCAAAACAAAAAGAAATAGCCTTTTTGACACATCCCACTTCTCCGTACACAATATTCAATGATCTTGAAACATCACCACCCTTAGCTCCCATTAAACTACAAGAACATTTAGGTTCTTTTCCACCACCACTTCCAACTATTCCGGACTTTGATCCATATTTTCCTATTTTTCCACCACATATTCCGCAACTCACAAATCAAAACAACCCGGAAAACTTCCGCACTCATTACCCACATCACTTACATTGTGAACATTGTCAATCCACTAGGGAAATTGCAATAGAAGTTAGGGAAGAAATGCGATTCATACTCAACCTCATCCTTGATCGCATCGATACCATTACTCACACAAACCTCCATCCATAACCTTATGCAAGCATGGAAGGAATCATTACTACTATTTTCTATTTTTAGTACTTTTTCTTTTGAGTCATTTTCAAGAACAAGTCTTGTTCTTATTTTTACATGCTTGTAGGTGGCATAAATACCACTACACTTTGTTGTTTTATTACAAGGCCTTCTTTACATACCTTGGCTCCCAATCTTGATTCTCGTCAATCACAAGATTATTGAAGCATGTTACTAACCATTCTCTTTGTAGGATTTTTTTTATTTTTCTTCACTTGACGCCCCAAACAAGGGGAGCTACCGTCAAGGGGGAGTAAGCGATACGTGGACCATTTTTCCACATTTTATTTCTTCGATGGGTTGATATTTTGTTTCGACAAAAAGGGGGAGAAGAAGTAAAACTTAGGGGCTTTCAAAACATACATCTATTCTTAAGTTTTACTCACCATAACATTATGTTTTGTCATCAACAAAAAGGGGGAGATTGTTAATACAAATAAACCGTAAAAACGTTTATTAATATTTTGCGATCTCTTTTTGTTTTGTTGATAACAAATATAATGTTATCTTAAGTACAATTATAAGGATACATGTTATTTTTGTAAAGCATTTACATATAGCCATCTAATACAAAAATGTTGTAATTAATCATTTGTTGTAATAGTTTATTAGGATGGGTAAAAATCACAACCCATGGATCATATCCATAACCCATGGTATTGAACCATACTCACTTGACTAGATACATTGCATCTAAAAAGAAAACCCATGGACCAACCCAACCCATAACACATGACCCATGACCCATAACCAAAAAACCCATGGGCAAATAGGAGCGACATTTAGAGCAGGAAGTAGAGTAATCGACCAATGTCGAGCTAAACTAGGAGTTGAGACTGTGCAGGCCTTGCTTTGTGGAGAAAACTGGATGAGGAACATTCACGGCGTTAAGTTAAAGAAAAGCCAAGTAAGTTATTTAAATTTTAACCATTCTTATAGGAGTAATTATGAAGCTTACTAGTCTATATATTTCTGTCTTAATACTCTTTATATAGTACTGACTTGTGACCATTGATTGCATATTTTAAAGGGAATAAAAAAGCCAACTGTGATCAATCCTAAATCCTAAATCCTAATATTTAGCTTGCCATGGAATATTCAATAAGGTTTGTTAACTTGTTTCCTACTTCATTATTCATATATAAAAGGATTTCTGCTTTATGCATAATTGTTATCAGTTAACTTGTTTGCCATGGAATGTGCTAGCAGGTTTGAACTTTGTACAATAAAATGCTATAGGAATATTCAAGTTATGGAAATCATTTTCCTCAAGTATTCAAGATCTATGAAGCTTATGATGCCTTGCGAGAAATATTTTGTTGAACACTTGAACTATTTTAGACATTCGAATCTTAACCAGTATTTACTGGTTATGTTTCATTTTTATGTTAGACTTGGTTATGAGAATCTTATTATTAGTTTTATTATGGTCCAAATTTATAGCAATTAAAGGTGTTGAATCTTCAATTAATAAAGCTTATGTTTTAGTTATGTGAATGGAATGGTTAGTTATGTGAATCTTCAGTATTTACTGTTTTAGACTTGGCATATTTTTGGGTATTCACGAATGAGAATGGAATGGTTAGTTATGTGTTTAGAATGACTATTCTTCAGTTGATAAAGCTTATGTTTTAGTAGTGTAAATTTAAGTTTTTTACTTACAGATGGTAGAATTAGCGGGTCGGGTGGGTTACATCACAGTTCATAACTGATTTGGTTTAAAAATTATTTCTTTTTTGTACAGACAGGACTGAAATGGATCAGCTCGTAAATGTAAATACCCAAATAAAAAATTTAATATAGTTATGAAGATTAAAAAGACTTGAGCTAGAAAAAGATACATTATTAGCGGCTTTTACCCGTTACTTTCACATGTAAGGCTTTTATCTAAGGATTTTAATCAAACGCAATAGACAGGCTTACAGTTTAGAAAATTCAGTTACAGGAATGATCCTTTTATGTTGGAACAAGGAGATCCAATTGTTTACCAAAGGTGAAGATTCTGCTTAAATTAAGTCTCAATTGGTGCGATGATGATTCGTCTGGGCTGTTTGGGTCGCTTGTTAAGGGTTGTTTGGGTCTCAGCTGGTTTAATTTTAATGGGTGCAAGCATGCGAGCTTGGTGAAATGGAAACCTGGGACTCAATTTTTCCTTTTATATTTATCGTCTGATGCATTTGATACATGAGATTGGTTTGAGTTGAATATGATTCGAGGACCATCGGACCTCGAAGGCAAAGCAACTAGTCAACATGAACATGCCTTTTTTTTTTTTTACTATTTAGTTAATAGGTATTATGTACCAACGCACCTTAATTATATTATATTATATATAATTAAAGGTTTTGCTTGTATTGTGTCATTATCATTAAAATAATTGTAGGACCAATTCTAGCAAATGATGTACATTAATGGTTTTTGCCTATGATGTACACTTTATGTATATATATAATATATTCGAGCTTTCTTAGCAAAGCTCGAGCTTTTCTCGAATCCTACTCAAGCCGAGCTCAAGCCTGGATAGGTAAAGCTTGATAAGCTATCAAGCCGAGCTCAAGTCTAATTCTTTTTTTTAGCCGAGCGCCTTCTCAAGCTCTGGCTTGGCTTGACTCGATTACACCCCTATTCCTACCTGATACATGTGACTATCATGCTTATACTGCTGTTAGTATTTCCGCTGGTTATGATACTTGATCCATTGATTAACCATGGGTTATCTCGACTTGTGTGATTGACATGCTTACATTCAATTTAGTTGCTTTCGCTTATAGAATTCAATTTGGCTTAAATGTATTCTGATTATCCAATTATTTATGTTGCCATATTTATGTTTAGTTGATATGTCAATCGCTATGCTTGTATCGCTTGGTTACTTGTTTTGTTTATGATAATCGCTTATCAACCCCTATTTGTTTATGTTCGGTATCTGTATGTTTGGTTATTTATACGTGCTTATATTATTTGTTGATGCGTTGCTTTCTTTTGGCCTCCTTCAATTGTTGTTGTTCTTGTTATCTGTTAATATTGTGTTCTGCAGGTTCCTCATTGACTCATTTTGTTCATTGCTATCACTTTGATATCAGTTTCCTTTGATTCCCTTCATAACTTTATTTTGTTTACTTTTTATTTTGCCATATCTGTTCATTGGGATTTTTAAGCTCACCAAGACTTTCTTTTCCATGCGGCAGTACCTAGTAGGATGTCGGGCTTGATGGGTGAGAGTAGAGCATTTGAGTGAACCGACCCTAGTTTCCTTATCTTATTGGACTCTTTTTGAAGATCAATTGTTTTGATATTACATATTTTTTTTGACATATTTGATTTTGCATTTTTCCTTGTAAGTCATTCGTTTATATGACTTGGTATTTTATTTTATAAGACTTCCGCTTGCAAAATATTATTAGTGTGTTCTTATATGACTCCATAATGTGACATTCGGACCGTTGTCGGGTTGGGGTGTTACACATTGCCTTTGTATTTCTTCAGAAAATATCTATACTATAATTCGAACTATCTGTACCCCACGACTCTTTCGCGGTAAGTTCACTAAGCTTGCCACCGGCCGCTTGGTCGATGGTTTGCCTAGTTGAGAGATTGACATGATCGTAAAAGATTTGGACTTGAAGCCAAAGATCATTGCCGTGATGAGGGACTTTATGGAGCAAGTCCTTGAATCGAGTCCACGCCTCGTAGAGATTTTCGCCTTGACGTTGTTGGAACATCAAGATGTCATTCCTTAGCTTGGTAGTTCTCCCCGGTGAGAAATATTGGGCAAGGAAACGAGTGGTGAGATCATCCCAACTTGAGATGGATCCGGGGGGAAGTCGCTCAAGCCAATTACTAGCTTGGTCTCGTAGAGAGAATTGGAAGAGACGCAAGCGCGTGGTATCCCGTGTGGTAGCATCAAGGTCGATGGAGTCAATGATTTTTAGGAAATCCTTGAGATGCTGATTAGGATCTTTGGAATGAAGTCCATGGAATGCACATCCATTTTGCACCAACCGGATGGTGTCAGATCACAGGGATGTAGTTTGAGCTTGAATTGGGAGCTCAATGGTGTTCCTATAGCCTTGATGGCTTGATCTAGAGTATTCACCAAGAGTACGGCCCCTTGGCAGATCAAGTGGTGGTTGGTTGAGTGGAAGTGGTTGATGTGGTGGTGGATTGTTGTTTGGTGGTGGATTGTCACCCATGGTGAAAAGTGACAAGGTTACAAACAAAAACACAAAGAAGGGGGATAAAGTACAAGGAAGCTAATGAAAAAGATAAAAAAAAACTCACTTGATAGGAATCAAGCGAGGGAACCTAAACGAGATAGAAATCTAACTAGTTATTCTATACCCCGGCAGCGGCGCCAAAAACTTGATGTGGAGTGTTCGGGGTCGAGAAAACCTCCTTTTCTACGAGCAAGCTTTTCAACCCTCTAGGCAGTGAACCTAATCGTTGTAGTGTAGTATGGGGTAAGCCTCGGGGATTGATTTTGTTATCTAGGGGAATATTGTAACACCCCCAAATTTGGTTTTGCGGAAGCATACGTGTTATTTGGGAGCGTTACGAAATTGGAGAATCATAACACAAGTAATACAGAACGGAATACATACTCCGTTAAGTTTTATAAAAATATTTTGAAACAATATCGTACAACATTGTTTAGATGAATAGGCACATCCCATAATTTTTGTGGTCCCAATATAAAAACATCATTTTTGTGTAAAACACTTCTTTAGGAATCACTACGACCATTTACCACCTCTTGCCTTGCATCCATAATCACAAATAAACACCTGAGAAAATATGCTAAAAAGGTCAGCTAAAAGCTGGTGAGTTCATAGGTTTAGATTAAAATAGTAAGTTTGGACCATAAGCAAAGACATATAATCATTATCAAGAATATAATGGTATATGGATGAAAGTCTATTACGTTAGCTCTAAGTTCATGCAACCGATACTACGACAGTTTCTGTATGCAAAAAATATGTCATACAATATAGGGGCCCATAGCGAGTGTTTTGTCCCTCAACATTCGGTTCCGACATGGTATACATTTCGCCTTGACCTAAGCATGGCCAACCGAACGGAGGAGTCACCCTCAATAGATCTATTTATAACATTCGCGTTTCCCAATGGGGAATTGACGGTTCATGAGAAAGGGCATTCTCTAGGGACATAAGGGCTTAGGCTAAACCACGTAATAGTAATCATGTAATAGTTTTGGTCCATAAAAAGATTTTGCATATTTCTCACCCCAAAATGTATAAAACAGTTTATCAAGTAAAAGAGGGGCTATGAAAACTCACCTTAGCAAATGTGCAATCAAAAGTGGGATTTAGTGATTGTTGTGAAGCGGCACCGACACGCGACCTAGATAAGGAGGGCAATGTTTTAGTCCATTGTGTTAAGTATTCCTTACTTAAAGTAGTTCAATGGTTTTTATAATTGTGTTAATACTAAACGTAAGTTTGTAAAATTCGTTAAAATGATTTTACTAGTAAGTATCAAGTATATACTTTTCATCTTGACATTAATATGGTTTTAATATCCAAAGTTTGATATGAAAATAATTACAATGTTCCACTAGTAAGTATATAAATGTGTATATACTTATTTTAGTTGACATAAAATGATATTGTCAAAACTAATATTAGTTTGTTTATTTTCTAATTGCATTTAGAAAATATTTAAGTTAAAGTTGAAAACTCTCAAATTTATTAGTTTACAAAATGATTTAGTAGTCCTCATTTATTTATCAAAATTTGTTCTTAATATATATAGTTCTAAACGGAAGTTTACTTGTATGTGTAAAACCCTAAAAGTATAAAACGATAACAAGACTATTTTACCCTTTAAAATCAAAATTATAAAATACGTAAAATATATTAACGCCCATTTAATGAAATTAAAAATCTAACTTATGAATGTTTAAAACCTAACGTGCACATTAAATAATCGACATTTGGTACATCGAAAATAAACGTCACGAGTATAAATAAATTGGGTCGTTTGTTCTTGTGTAATCCGAATACCTTTGGGTCGTTTTTCTTTTGTGCAAGCCAAGTATACACTTGAGCCCATGGAGTCCGTTTTGGTTTAAAATCCGATTGTACACCATAAACCATGTCGGGCCTCATTCTTCTTTTGCAAGCCGAGAGCCCACAAAAAGCCCCAAGCCGATCGGTTTGGTATAAAAGCAATGCACACACATCAAATTGAAACCCTAATATACAAAAGATCACGGCACAATCTTTCTTTTTCTTTTTCCCAACCGCCGCTGCTCATTCTTTGGTTTCGTGTGTGTTTGATCCGCGTGTAGCCAAGGTATAACCATTTTCCTTCCGTCTCCATTATACGTCGCATGCTAACGTTTAAAACATTGAAACCGTGAGATATATAATAAACCATACGAATGAACATGAATAAATCAAGCCCTAAAAATCGTTATGATGGCCATTAATATGTAATCACAAAGGTAGAAACCCTAAGTCGTTATAATCATGGGTGTTTATGATTTTATGTGAAGAGTTGTGTGCGTGTTGGCTCATTAATTAGTATAAAGGGTGTGCATAATCTTTGTAAGACTGAATTATGAAATTTTAGGCATGCTAAGATGATATAAAAACAGGTTGTGTGGCTTACATGGGTCATGGGTGCGTTTGGGTAGGTTAAACATGTGCTTATATTGGTTTTAATAAACCCTAAAACTGGACAGCATCATATGTCGAACTTGTGTGTGTCATAGATCGAATTTTACAAGTGCAATAATCTGGGTTTTTGTTGGAAAAGTTTATTTTATGTCTTAGTTAAGTTTTCCAAGTGGTTTGGTCGAATTTGGAGTTGTCTAAGTCGTATTTTTGAATTTTACAAGATCAAGTGTCAAAGCTGAGAAAACGGGTCTGAAATTTAGGTTGGATTCATCTAAGTGTTATCGATGATACTTGCATGTTTTGGGTGATTCTTGAGCCTAAATTGTAGTACTTTGAAATAGCTTTCTGGAAAAATAAGTCTTGTATCATTTGCAAACGTGGAAGTATGATTTTATATTTTTGGAGTTAGGGTGTCCGAATCTGAATTTTGAGTTGAAATTTATAATGTAGTAAATGATTTTAGTATTTAATCTATGAGGTTCTGGAATTTTTCCTTTGGTGGATATGATATTTATATATTATGTGACACCTGTAGATTTTGGTTTGATGTGTTGAGTAGGGTAAGTGTTTTGTTGGGGCCATACTTTCGGTGTGTGTAAATCTAGGTGAGTTCGGACAGGTTCGGACTTATGATTTTCCGTAGGCCATTTAGCATGGAAATAGAACCCACCAATTTTTGTAGAGTCTCTTAACTCATATGGGAACCCCTGGATTTTACTTGATTTCATTTGAGCTAAGTAAGTATTTTATAAAATCGCTAAAGTCTGGTCCATATGTGAATTTAAGAAATGAAAGATTAAAAGAGGATACTAATAAGTAAAACACTTACAAAGGCATGAAGCTTATAAAAGGAGCTAATAAGTATTATACGAATCATAATCCGTGTAGATTCATTGAAGAAGACGTGGCATCGTATCTTCGTGTTCACTCATTCATTTGCTTTTCCTCATTTGCGTTAAGGTACGAGATATTCTGACCTTTTTAGTAAAGGTTTTCTCATGATCTCCTTTTCTTGTCATTTCCTTATGCTTAGTAGGATTCCCTATGTCATTTCTATGATTCCCTTCGCTTATGTGAATCTCGTTTGTCCGAACTTCTATTTGTTGAACCTTGCTATGTTTGAGTATGAATTTCGATTATGAACTTCGATTATGAACATCGATTATGAACCTCGATTATGAACGTATGATATGTGATCGTGATATGAACCTTTGATTTCGAACATTTGATATGAACCCTTTTCGATTTGTTTGATCTGTTGCTTATTTGAAATCTCGCTTATTGAACCATGAAACATCCGATTTGAACTTATGATATGAAAACTCGATTTGTAAACTGTTTGACCTTTATGATGAATTATGATCCGTGTCATTTATGACAACTGTTTGACCTAAGTTAGTTTGACACCGAGCCAATATTTCACTAGTCATGGGGTTCCATGTCCGTGTCAATGATGCACCTCTAACATGACTCTAGGGCGCAGAGTGATGTTCGCCACGCCCTTTTCGTTATCTCGCTTATTGATAGTATGGCCACTATCCGTCTGTTGGGGCGTATGGATGCATCCTAGATCTGATCTGTTATTTGATATGATTTCTGGTGAATGATGTCGTGTGCAATACGCGTCTTCACAAAATTCTGGGAGCTAGCTACTCCAATTAATTTCTGAGGTTACTTTCTGGATAAGTAGTTATTTCTGATATGATATGTTCTGGGCTCGTGGTAGTTAACTAAATCCTTATATGTTATGTCTGTGTTAAGTATTCTGTTTATGATTCGGTATTTTCAAGTGTTTATATTTATGTATTAGGTTTATTATATGTTATTGTATGTGTTTATGCTCTTATATGATTATGTAACTACCGTATGCCATGCTAGGATATGATTAATATGTTTAAATATGATTCGTATGTTGTCATCTGATGTTATGTTAGTTTATCGTTATGTGAATTCGTTGATCTGTGAGGTGAATGTGCTAGTGTGAAATTGAGTATCCTGAAAGTTTAGTATGTATGATTGTTCAGTTAATTTTGTAAACTTGCCTATCCGTTAGTTATATGTCTGCTTATGATTGATCTGATATGTTTATACTTTGTTTATGTTAAGGTTTGATCTGGGAAATGGTTTAATTATGATATCTGCTTTGATAATTTGCTAATTGCTATGTTATGTCTTTTGCTTATTTAGTTATAGTTTTCCACCGTGTTTTCTATTTGTATGTGTGATCGCCACGCTTGATCGCTATTGTTCATTGCTACGATATTGGATAAGTGTGTTAAATGTAGATTAATTGACTTGTGTAAAGGACATGTTTACTTCTAGTAGTTGTTTCGCTAGCTTTCGGTATTTCGTTTGACTTATATGTACTTAAATTTCGATTCATTAATTGCTCGTTGATTTTGATGTGCTTCGTTTGTGTCATCAATATGCTATGTGTTTGTTCTTATTTGTTGTTTGTTCTTCCGGATTTCTATGTGTAATTGTGTTTCGCAGAATCCTCAATGATTCATTATCCTCATTCCGTTGTGACTTCGTTATTCGTTTCTTTATTTCATTTCGTATTTGCTTTTGTTTAGTTTTCGTTTTGTTATATTTGTTCACTGGGCTTTGTAAGCTCACCGCATTTTCTTTTCCTGCGCAAGTATTAAGCATTCAAGATGAGCTTATGGGATAGCCGATCCGGGTTGAGAGTAGATGAGAGCAAGATTTGAAAATAGGGATCTTAGATTTATTTTGATTATCGTGTTATTTATATTTTCTTTTGTAAGTTTTGTAAAGGCTTTCGCTATTGTATAGTACTTAAGGTTCCGATATGAAACCGTATTTGTGATATCTTTACCCTTGTCGGGTTGGGGTGTTACAATTTATGGTATCGAGCAGGTTTTAGGACCCTTAGAGCTTAGGCTATGACCGTGAGGATTGGGTAGACATTAGGTTTCCGTCTGCTCGGATATCTTTCGATTCCTATTGACCGTCGCTCGATTTGACTTCGATATTCTTTTGTCTTCACCGAGTTGGCCTCCTCTTTCGCATCGAATTTTGTTATTTTGTTTTCGCTCGTCCGCTTGTCGATCGTTAGATGGAGACTAACCGTGGAGCCGAAGAAGATGGTGCCGACCCTACATTGCCGCAATGCCCTCGTCTTTGGAGAGGTTCGTGAAGCGAAGCCACGCCCGATCGCCGTCTTCTTTGGAGACATCGGGATGTCTTTGGAGGAAGTTGGACGAATCAACCAAAGACGCAACGACGAAGACATGATTCAACCGGTGGTGGGAAGGTTCATCTACTTCATATGATTTGGGCGCGACTTGTGTTACTCTAATTCGCTTGTCACGCGCTTTGAGGCGGTTTGATATCTTGCTACGTGATTTTGATCGGCATTACTTTTCTTTAATTCGTTCGAACTCGGTTTGAATCGTGAAGTTTATCATTTAGCATTTCGGTATATCTCATCTTTTCTTTCGGATCGTCAAGAATGAGTCATGAGGAGCCGTTTTATGCAAGTTGGTGGCCTCGTTTGTTGGTAATATGGTAAGTTGTCCGATGTGTTATATGTTGCATGAATGTGTATCCGTCTGCTTTGGTATGTTACTTGTTATCTATATGTTATCCGCTTTGTTCGATATTAGTTATGTGGTTTGTCATGACCGAGACGTAATATGATGATAATGAGGACTTGTTATGTGATGCAAGTATTATGACGCCCGATCAACGTGATAATACCGAGATCATATAATTTGAACTTATTGAAATTATATGACGTCTGGGGAAATGCCTGTGGTTGATACGTGAAAAGAATATGACTTGTATCCGTTATTTGGCACTCCTCATGTTCGTTTGAAATTTTGTACCTATTTGTGAGATTTCGTCGATATCTGTTACGTGTAAGTTTTGTGCGCGTTGGACCGAAATTGTTATGATTTGTGTGAACTATGGATTGCTATGTTTGCTCTAAATGTGTACGTCTCCGTGTACCCTTATTGTGATCATTGGATATTTCGTGAAGTGTTTGAGGAACATTAGATCCTTTTAGTTTGATTATCTGCGACTAGTGAGACCGTTAGGATTCGTTTTGTCTATGTATATGTTTGTTCTCCTCATTAGATATCTGAATAAGTTAGAGCGTGTTGTTTGATTTTCGGCATCTCATCATTATCGCCATTACTTTGATAAGTATATGATTATCTCGTTATAAGTATTTGATTGTTGAATTGATTTCGAAAAGTATAAGTATGAATGTTCGACAAGAACTGCGTTTGTTCTAAAATAAGTTTCGAGTTTGCTTTATTTCCTTGAAATTCGAAACCGATTTGTTTTCTCGTCTGTTCGTCTTGTTCAATTTCGAGGACGAAATTTTCTTTTTAGAATGGAAGAGTTGTAAAACCCTAAAAGCATAAAACGCATAACAAGACTATTTTACCCTTTAAAATCAAAATTATAAAATACGTAAAATATATTAACGCCCATTTAATGAAATTAAAAATCTAACTTATGAATGTTTAAAACCTAACGTGCACATTAAATAATCGACATTTGGTACAACGAAAATAAACGTCACGAATATAAATAAATTGGGCCGTTTGTTCTTGTGTAATCCGAATACCTTTGGGTCGTTTTTCTTTGTGCAAGCCAAGTATACACTTGAGCCCATGGAGTCCGGTTTGGTTTAAATTCGATTGTACACCATAAACCATGTCGGGCCTCATTCTTCTTTTGCAAGCCGAGAGCCCACAAAAAGCCCCAAGCCGATCGGTTTGGTATAAAAGCAATGCACACACATCAAATTGAAACCCTAATATACAAAAGATCACGGCACAATCTTTCTTTTTCTTTTTCCCAACCGCCGCTCATTCTTTTGGTTCGGTGTGTGTTTGATCCGCGTGTAGCCAAGGTATAACCATTTTCCTTCCGTCTCCATTATACGTCGCATGCTAACGTTTAAAACATTGAAAATGTGAGATATATAATAAACCATACGAATGAACATGAATAAATCAAGCCCTAAAAATCAGTTATGATGGCCATTAATATGTAATCACAAAGGTAGAAACCCTAAGTCGTTATAATCATGGGTGTTTATGATTTTATGTGAAGAGTTGTGTGCGTGTTGGCTCATTAATTAGTATAAAGGGTGTGCATAATCTTTGTAAGACTGAATTATGAAATTTTAGGCATGCTAAGATGATATAAAAACAGGTTGTGTGGCTTACATGGGTCATGGGTGCGTTTGGGTAGGTTAAACATGTGCTTATATTGGTTTTAATAAACCCTAAACTGGACAGCATCATATGTCGAACTTGTGTGTGTCATAGATCGAATTTTACAAGTGCAATAATCTGGGTTTTGTTGGAAAAGTTTATTTTATGTCTTAGTTAAGTTTTCCAAGTGGTTTGGTCGAATTTGGAGTTGTCTAAGTCGTACTTTTGAATTTTACAAGATCAAGTGTCAAAGCTGAGAAAACGGGTCTCGAAATTTAGGTTGGATTCATCTAAGTGTTATCGATGATACTTGCATGTTTTGGGTGATTCTTGAGCCTAAATTGTAGTACTTTGAAATAACTTTCTGGAAAATAAGTCTTGTATCATTTGCAAACGTGGAAGTATGATTTTATATTTTGGAGTTAGGGTGTCCGAATCTGAATTCTTGAGTTGAAATTTATGATGTAGCAAATGATTTTAGTATTTAATCTATGAGGTTCTGGAATTTTTCCTTTGGTGGATATGATATTTATATATTATGTGACACCTGTAGATTTTGGTTTGATGTGTTGAGTAGGGTAAGTGTTTTGTTGGGGCCATACTTTCGGTGTGTTTAAATCGGGTGAGTTCGGACCGGTCGGACTTATGATTTTCCGTAGGCCATTTAGCATGGAAATAGAACCCACCAATTTTTGTAGAGTCTCTTAACTCATATGGGAACCCTGGGATTTTACTTGATTTCATTTGAGCTAAGTAAGTATTTTATAAAAATCGCTAAAGTCCGGTCCATATGTGAATTTAAGAAAATGAAAGATTAAAGAGGATACTAATAAGTAAAACACTTACAAAGGCATAAGAAGCTTATAAAAGGAGCTAATAAGTATTATACTAATCATAATCCGTGTAGATTCATTGAAGAAGACGTGGCGTTATATCTTCGTGTTCGCTCATTCATTACTTTTCCTCATTTGCGTTAAGGTACAGATATTCGACCTTTTAGTAAAGGTTTTCTCATGATCTCCTTTTCTTGTCATTTCCTTATGCTTAGTAGGATTCCTATGTCATTTCTATGATTCCCTTCGCTTATGTGAATCTCTTTTGTCGAACTTCATTTGTTGAACCTTGCTATGTTTGAGTATGAATTTCGATTATGAACTTCGATTATGAACATCCGATTATGAACCTCGATTATGAACGTATGATATGTGATCGTGATATGAACCTTTGATTTCGAACATTTGATATGAACCCTTTCGATTTGTTTGATCTGTTGCTTATTTGAAATCTCGCTTATTGAACCATGAAACATCCGATTTGAACTTATGATATGAAAACTCGATTTTAAATCTGTTTGACCTTTATGATGAATTATGATCGTGTCATTTATGACAACTGTTTGACCTAAGTTAGTTTGACACCCGAGCCAATATTTCACTAGTCATGGGGTTCCATGTCCGTGTCGATGATGCACCTCGACATGACTCTAGGGCGAGAGTGATGTTCGCCACGCCCTTTTCATTATCTGCTTATTGATAGTATGGCCACTATTCGTCATTGGGGCGTATGGATGCATCCTAGATCCGATCCGTTATTTGATATGATTTCGGTGAATGATGTCGTGTGTAATACGCGTCTTCACAAAATTCGGGAGCTAGCTACTCCAATTAATTTCGAGGTTACTTTACGGATAAGTAGTTATTTCGATATGATATGTTCGGGCTCGTGGTAGTTAACTAAATCCTTATCTCGTTATGTCCGTGTTAAGTATTCGCTTATGATTCGGTATTTTCAAGTGTTTATATTTATGTATTAGGTTTATTATATGTTATTGTATGTGTTTATGCTCTTATATGATTATGTAACTACCGTATGCCATGCTAGGATATGATTAATATGTTTAAATATGATTCGTATGTTGTCATCTGATGTTATGTTAGTTTATCGTTATGTGAATTCGTTGATCTGTGAGGTGAATGTGCTAGTGTGAAATTGAGTATCCTGAAAGTTTAGTATGTATGATTGTTCAGTTAATTTTGTAAACTTGCCTATCCGTTAGTTATCTGTCTGCTTATGATTGATCTGATATGTTTAGACTTTGCTTATGTTAAGGTTTGATCTGGGAAATTGTTTAATTATGATATCTGTTTTGATAATTTGCTAATTGTTATGCTATGTCTTTTGCTTATTTAGTTATAGTTTTCCTACTATGTTTTCTATTTGTATGTGCGATCGCCACGTTTGATCGCTATTGTTCATTGCTACGATATTGGATAAGTGTGTTAAATGTAGATTAATTGACTTGTGTAAAGGACATGTTTACTTCTAGTAGTTGTTTCGCTAGCTTTCGGTATTTCGTTTGACTTATATGTACTTAAATTCCCGATTCATTAATTGCTGTTGATTTTGATGTGCTTGGTTTGTGTCATCAATATGCTATGTGTTTGTTCTTATTTGTTGTTTGTTCTTCCGGATTTACGTGTCGTGTTTCCGCAGAATCCTCAATGATTCATTATCCTCATTCCGTTGTGACTTCGTTATTCGTTTCTTTATTTCATTTCGTACCTTTGCTTTTTTTGTTTAGTTTTCGTTTTGTTATATCATTCATGGGCTTTGTAAGCTCACCGAATTTTCTTTTCTGTGGCGGTATTAAGCATTCAAGATGAGCTTATGGGATAGCCGATATGGGTTGAGAGTAGAGATGAGAGCAAGATTTGAAAATAAAATTTTGATTATTAAGTTATTTATATTTTCTTTTGTAAGTTTTGTAAAGGCTTCCGCTATTGTATAGTACTTAAGGTTCGATATGAAACCAGATTTGTGATATCTTTACCCTTGTCGGGTTGGGGTGTTACAGACGGTTTGATATTCATTAAGTGATTCTCGACCGTATTGCTTTCTCTCGATTTGTTCGAACTCGGTTTGAATCGTGAAGTTTATCGTCGGCATTTTGTTAATATCCCGATTTTCTTTTGGATCGCCAAGAATGAGTCATGAGGAGCCGCGTTTATGCAAGTTGGTGGCCTCGCTTGTTTGGTAATATGGTAAGTTGTCTCATGTGTTATATGTCGCATGAATGTGTATCCGTCCTGCTTTGGTATGTTACTTGTTACTTATATGTTATCCGCTTTTGTTCGATATTAGTTATGTGGTTTTGTCATGACCCGAGATGTAATATGATGATAATGAGGACTTGTTATGTGATGCAAGTATTATGACGCCCGATCAACGTGATAATACCGAGATCATATAATTTGAACTTATTGAAATCATATGACGCTTGGGGAAAATGCCCGTGGTTGATACGTGAAAAGAATATGACTTGTATCGTTATTTGGCACCTCATGTTCGCTTGAAATTTTGTACCTATTTGTAGATTTCGTTGATATCTGTTACATGTAAGTTTTGTGCGCGTTGGACCGAAATTGTTATGATTTGTGTGAACTATGGATTGCTATGTTTGCTCTAAATGTGTACGTCTCCGTGTACCCTTATTGTGATCATTGGATATTTCGTGAAGTGTTTGAGGAACATTAGATCCTTTTAGTTTGATTATCTGCGACTAGTGAGACCGTTAGGATTCGTTTTGTCTATGTATATGTTTGTTCTCCTCATTAGATATCTGACTAAGTTAGAGCGTGTTGTTTGATTTTCGGCATCTCATCTGTTATCTGCCATTACTTTGATAAGTATATGATTATCTGTTATAAGTATTTGACTGTTGAATTGATTTCTGAAAAGTATAAGTATGAATGTTCTGACAAGAATCTGTTTGTTCTAAAATAAGTTTCGCGTTTGCTTTATTTCCTTGAAATTCAAATCCGGTTTGTTTTCTCGTCTGTTTTGTCTTGTTCAATTTCGAGACGAAATTTTCTTTTAGAAGGGAAGAGTTGTAAACCCTAAAAGTATAAAACGATAACAAGACTATTTTACCCTTTAAAATCAAAATTATAAAATACGAAATATATTAACGCCCATTTAATGAAATTAAAATCTAACTTATGAATGTTTAAAACCTAACGCACATTAAATAATCGACATTTGGTACGTACAAAAATAAACGCCACGAGTATAAATAAATTGGGTCGTTTGTTCTTGTGTAATCCGAATACCTTTGGGTCGTTTTATTTTGTGCAAGCCAAGTATACACTTGAGCCCATGGAGTCCGGTTTGGTTTAAAATCCGATTGTACACCATAAACCATGTCGGCCTCATTCTTCTTTTGCAAGCCGAGCCCACAAAAGCCCCAAGCCGATCGGTTTGGTATAAAAGCAATGCACACATCAAATTGAAACCCTAATATACAAAAGATCACAAAGACAATCTTTCTTTTTCTTTTTCCCAACCGGCCGCCATTCTTTTGGTTCGTGTGTGTTTGATCCGCGTGTAGCCAAGGTATAACCATTTTCCTTCCGTCTCCATTATACGTCGCATGCTAACGCTTAAAACATTGAAACTGTGAGATATATAATAAACCATACGAATGAACATGAATAAATCAAGCCCTAAAATCGGTTATGATGGTCATTAATATGTAATCACAAAGGTAGAAACCCTAAGTCGTTATAATCATGGGTGTTTATGATTTTATGTGAAGAGTTGTGTGCGTGTTGGCTCATTAATTAGTATAAAGGGTGTGCATAATCTTTGTAAGACTGAATTATGAAATTTTAGGCATGCTAAGATGATATAAAAACAGGTTGTGTGGCTTACATGGGTCATGGGTGCGTTTGGGTAGGTTAAACATGTACTTATATTGGTTTTAATAAACCCTAAAACTGGACAGCATCATATGTCGAACTTGTGTGTGTCATAGATCGAATTTTATAAGTGCAATAATCTGGGTTTTTATGGGAAAAGTTTATTTTATGTCTTAGTTAAGTTTTCCAAGTGGTTTGGTCGAATTTGGAGTTGTCTAAGTCGTAATTTTGAATTTTACAAGATCAAGTGTCAAAGATGAGAAAACGGGTCTGAAATTTGGTTGGATTGTTTGATTTTTCATTTTCAAACCATAAGGAATTGGGAGCTCTCCTTTTACAGGATTGACATTTAGGATATAAATGAATTTCTGGGAGTTTTGGGAATTTTTCCAAGGTGTCTAAACAGGTCCAATAAGTGTAAACTTTTAAGGTGTATTTTCTAATCACTTTCTGGACAGGTCTGGACTTGTGATTTTCCATAGGCCATTTGGCATGGAGATAGAACCCATCAATTTTTGGAGAGTCTTTTAACTCATATGGGAACCCCTGGGATTTTACTTGATTTCATTTGAGCTAAGTAAGTATTTTATAAAAATCGCTAAAGTCTGGTCCATATGTGAATTTAAGAAAATGAAAGATAAAAAGAGGATACTAATAAGTAAAACACTTACAAAGGCATAAGAAGCTTATAAAAGGAGCTAATAAGTATTATACGAATCGTAATCCATGTAGATTCATTGAAGAAGACGTGACGTTATATCTTCGTGATTCACTCATTCGTTTGCTTTTCTCTCATTTGCGTTAAGGTACAGATATTCTGACCTTTTTAGTAAAGGTTTTCTCATGATCTCCTTTTCTTGTCATTTCCTTATGCTTATTAGGATTCCCTATGCCATTGCTATGATTCCCTTCGCTTATGTGAATCTGCTTGTCTCGAACTTCGCTTATTGAACCTTGCTATGTTTGGCCATTATCCGTCTGTTGGGGCGTATGGATGCATCCTAGATCCGATCTCGTTATTTGATATGATTTCGGTGAATGATGTCGTGTGCAATACGCTGTCTTCACAAAATTCGAGCTAGCTACTCCTATTAATTTCGAGGTTACCGGATAAGTAGTTATTTCGATATGATATGTTTGGGCTCGTGGTAGTTAACTAAATCCTTATCGGTTATGTCGTGTTAAGTATTACGCTTATGATTCGGTATTTTCAAGTGTTTATATTTATGTATTAGGTTTATTATATGTTATTGTATGTGTTTATGCTCTTATATGATTATGTAACTACCGTATGCCATGCTAGGATATGATTAATATGTTTAAATATGATTCATATGTTGTCATCTGATGTTATGTTAGTTTATCGTTATGTGAATTCGTTGATCTGTGAGGTGAATGTGCTAGTGTGAAATTGAGTATCCTGAAAGTTTAGTATGTATGATTGTTCAGTTAATTTTGTAAACTTGCCTATCCGTTAGTTATCTATCTGCTTATGATTGATCTGATATGTTTAGACTTTGCTTATGTTAAGGTTTGATCTGGGAAATGGTTTAATTATGATATCTGTTTTGATAATTTGCTAATTGCTATGCTATGTCTTTTGCTTATTTAGTTATAGTTTTCCCACCGTGTTTTCTATTTGTATGTGTGATCGCCACGCTTGACCGCATGTAACACCCCAAATTTGTTTGGCGGAAGCATACGTGTTATTCGGGAGCGTTACGGAATTGGTAGATCATAACACAAGTAATAAAGAACGGAATACATACTCCGTTTGATTTTATAAAATAGTTTTAAAATGCTGTCTTACAACATAATTTAAATAAATGGGTACATCCCATTAGATTTAGTGGTCCCAAAGTAAAAACATCATTTTTGTGTAAAAACACTTCTTTAATATTACTACGACCATACATCCGCTTCTTGCCTTGCCTTCATGAACAAATCTTAAACACCTGAGAAAATATGCTAAAAGGTCACTAAAAGTGGTGAGTTCATAGGTTTAAATTAAAATAGTAAGCTTGGACCATAAGCAAAGGCATATAATCATTACAACGAATATAATGATATATGTATGAATGTCTATTACGTTAGCTCTAAGTTCATGCAACCGATACTACGACGGTTTCAGTATGCTAAAAGATGTCATACAATATAGGGGCCCATAGCAAGTGTTTTGTCCTCAACACTTGGTTCCGACATGGTATACGTTTCGCTTTGGCCTAAGCATGGCCAACCGAACGGAGGAGTCACCCTCAATAGATCTATTTATAACATTCGCGTTTCCCAATGGGGAATTGACGGTTCATGAAAAGGGCATTCTCTAGGGACAAAAGGACTTAGGCTAAACCACGTAATAGTAATCATGTAATAGTTTTGGTCCATAAAATGTTTTGCATATTTCTCACCCCAAAATGTATAAAACAATTTATCAAGTAAAAGTGGGGCTATGAAACTCACCTTAGCAAAAGTGCAAATCCAAATGTGGGATTAGTGATTGTTGTGAAACGGCACCGACACGCGACCTAGATAAGGAGGGCAATGTTTTAGTTCATCGTTTTAAGTATTACATACTTAAAATGGTGCAATTAATATTATTCTTATATAATGGTTTTAAAATCAACCTTTAGTTTGCAAAGATAACTTAAGAGGTTTACTAGTAAGTATATGATTGTTTATATATATATTCCTTTTATTTTGACATTAGTATGGTTCTAAAATCCAAAGTTCGATTTAAAACAAATAATTAAAATGTTCCATTAGTAAGTATATAGATGTATATATATACTTATTTAGGTTGACACGAAATGGTGTTGTCAAAATTATAATTTGTTTTCTAATTGTGCTTAGAAAATACGTAAGTTAAAGTCGTAGTTACAATGATATGATAGCCTTCGTTTAATTATTAAAATCCGGTTCTTACAATGTACGACTGGAAATCGTTATGATACAAGTTGGTTTACATGTTGTCGTTAAATCCGTTATGTAAATATTATTATATGACTCACAATTTTTAGACACTTGATTTCCTTGTTTGTATGCCTAAACCTTTATTTTACTTGTTGATATAAGTGTACATATCAAAGATTGAAATCTCTGAATATGCGACAATCGAGTTTGCTTTATAATTGATTCCTGGTATACATGACACGTTTTATTCACTCTTTGCGACACATGGATACAAGGCTTTTTGATAGAGGATACATGGGCTTTTACTCGAGTGGGCTGTGGCCCGAATGGGACATGCTTGGTCCTAATGGGCTTCGGCCCAAGGTAAACTAACGCACCCTTCTTGGCAGAAACATGGGCTGCGGCCCATGAGAAGAGTAGGAGTGTAAGGTTGAACTTGTACATCTTACTGCCAAGAGGAAAAATCGAGAATTAATGGAACGTCATGCGGATGGACTTCGACTCGAAGTTGAACTCACACTACGAGTGATACGTCCAAGTGTTCCACGTGTTATACGTCAACTTGACTTGACTTCCACATCACAAACACTACTTATGCCTAACACTTTACCCGGTTTTACCACACGACGACGACAAGGTTATCAAGACAATTTCGGATTTGCTAAGAGTTGTAAGAGACTTTTATACTAAGGACATGACCACTCGAATAAAATAACGACTCAAGAGTTTTGGAGATGCATCAAATCTACACTACCAAGCATATTCTTAAGGACTAGAAATCAAGGATGGAATCAAGTCCTTGGTGCTTAGTCAAGTGCAACTCGACTTGGTTCTAACCGCTAACCATTTTACTCTTACGGACGAGACAAGTATAGATTTTGAAATACATTTTAACACATGAGCACTCTTGTCTCGGGTTTCTCACTAGGCGTACATGGAGATTTCGACCCAAGGTTTACCTCTAAGATTTGAGTCTCAAGACAATGAAAGACTAGCATGTTTCCCATGCTCAAGCAAAGTTAAAAATCAAGTTTTCGACATACTTTTAAATGACATGAATGTCGACGGGAAAATGTGAGTTTCGACATGGTTTTACTAGTAGACTTGTAAAGCTTGACTCATCTATCTTGTTCTTGTTCCTAACTCGACGAAAACAAATGGACCCTTTTTCGCAAACGACCACTTAAGCTTAAGTTTACATAGTTTGTTTACCAACACACAAGTATTATCACATCATGAGTACTTAGTTACCTAGTCAAATTACCAAGTTTCAATAAGACTAAACTCTCATTTTCTTGGCTCATTTTCTCGACAGAAACTGTTTTAACCATAGGATGACCAAATCAAGTTCCAAAGTAACAAGATTATACTCATATTGCAAAGTTGTACATTCTATACTTACAAACTTAAATGAAAACAAGACATCACAAATTAATACTTCATTATTAATGTTTACATTACAACGAAATCATGAGGAAGGAAAGACCATGAACCTTATCAAGAATGAGATGTGAATATGTTGATGAAAGCTAAGTCGAGGGACCCCACACAAATCAAACCCAGATACCGATTTTGAGCAAACCCAACAACTTCTTGGTAACCTTGAGAATATTACTCTCTTGTGGTGTGTTTGAGTTTTGATTTGTGGGTGTCCTTGGTCTCTCAAGTTGCTTATGAAGAGGTTAAGAGGAAGTCTTTGGCCACCTCTTTTCATCTTGAAGTTTTGTTTGAAGCCAAAAATGGCTTACTTCCAAGACCTACGAATCTTTGGACATAAGAGATATAGTGGTGCAAAGATTTTACTTCTCCCTTGTGATTTGCTTTGATCCTCCTTGGATCCCTTCGAAAATAGTGGCGCATCTATGGAGATTTGGGAAGCAAGGTTTTTCATGGATTTGGGTATGAGAGAGATGGGCATGTTGGATGAAGATGTTGGTTTATCTCCTTTAGCAAGATTCGGCCTAGGATGGGAGTACAAGCTAGAGGTTGAAGATGGATCTTGATTCCTTTTGCTTTTCTTGGTTCTTGGTTTTGTCGTGAGTGGAAGAGTAAAACAAAAGGGGTTGTATCTAATTTTTATCACTTCATTTCTTGTAAATGTATAATAAGTGTTTTAATAATAATGATAATGTAAGTAAATGTAAGTAAGGTAGGTGTATTGTATGCTTATGATTATTTTGTGTAAGTATTTGTATGTGGAATAATGATTGTATAAGATGTATGCATTTACATTATAGTTATGTATGTTTGCACTTGAGTCTTATAAAGTCATTGTTTAAGTGATAATGTGTTTAAGTATTTCGTGTCCCGCGAAGTCATATTGTGACCAAGGTATCATTGTTTGACAATTTTTATCCGTGGTATTTTATTGTTACGTGTCTGAAATATTTTATCTTTGTAACATTCCAAGTCGCGGACATTTGTTAATTGTTTTAGCGAGTCCTTATCATAGTGTCGGTACGCGTGTAGTGTCGGTCACTGGGAAGAACGAGATAACCTCTCGTCTTACAATTTAAATCATAAGACAAAATAAAATATTCACAAGACGATATGAATGAAAAGTGATGTAGTTACTTACTGCATGCGAGTTAACTACTCAAATGATCAGGCAAAGCTTATGCATGCTTAATAAATTTGGCTTAGTAAAATGCATTACTAATTATCAGTTAAATTTTGGTGAAAATTTACCGTGTGTCACATCCTCCCCGTCTTGGAAGAGAAAACCGTCCTCGGTTTTCAGTTAGGATTACTTGGTGAAGTAGAGAAAAGGTGTGGGTATTTGCGCTTGAATTGGTCTTCGCGTTCCCACGTGTATTCTGGACCTCTTTGAGAGTTCCAACGGACTTTGACGATCGGGATGCGGCTTTGCTTAAGCCGTTTGATTTCTCTATCCATGATTTCAATGGGTTCCTCGACAAAATTCAATCTTTCGTCGACTTGGATTTCTTCCAAAGGAATAGCAAGAGTTTCATCGGAAAGACATTTCTTTAAGTTGCACACGTGAAACACGTTGTGCACAGAGCTGAGTTCTTGTGGTAATTCAAGGCGGTACGCTACCGGTCCGATCCTAGCAAGAATTTTGAAAGGTCCAATATAACGAGGATTTAACTTTCCACGTTTTCCGAAACGGATTACGCCCTTCCATGGCGCAACTTTGAGCATAACTTTATCTCCCACTTGGAACTCAAGTGGTTTCCTCCTTTTATCCGCGTAGCTCTTTTGGCGGTCACGAGCTGCTTGTAGTCGGCTTTTGATTTGTACAATCTTCTCGGTAGTTTCTTGGATTAACTCCGACCAAGAAGTTGACTTTCTCCAACTTCGCCCAAAGACACAGTGATCTACATTTCCGACCATAGAGTGCTTCATATGGTGCGGCTTTGATACTTGTGTGATAGTCGTTATTGTAAGAAAACTCGGCTAATGGCAAGTGTTTATCCCACCATTTCCAAAGTCTATCACACATGCTCTTAGCATATCCTCTAGTGTTTGGATTGTTCTCTCGCTTGTCCATCGGGCCCGAGGATGGTAAGCGGTGCTCATGTCGAGGTTAGACCCTAAAGCATCTTGAAGTGATTTTAAGTTTGAGGTGAAACGGCTATCTCTGCTCGAAATGATGGAAATTGGTACACCATGGCGTGCGATGATTTCCTTCAGGTATAGTTGAGCTAGTTTTTCCATTCCATCACTTTCCTTCATCGGTAGGAAATGTGCTGACTTGGTGAGACGGTCAACTATTACCCAAATAGTGTCGTAGCCTCTAGAGGTTTTAGGTAACTTAGTGATAAAGTCCATTGTTATGCGTTCCCATTTCCACTCGGGGATTTCGGGTTGTACTAGTAGACCTGAGGGTCTCTGATGTTCAGCTTTAACCTTTGAACAAGTTAAACATCGGCTGACATATGTTGCAATGTCGGCTTTCATATTAGGCCACCAGTACAATTTCTTCAAATCAAGGTACATTTTGTCGGATCCTGGGTGGATGGAGTATTTAGACTTGTGGGACTCATGCATAATAACGTCGCGAATTCCTCCGTAGAGTGGTATCCAACTTCGCTCTTTGAGACACAACGTTCCATCTGACCTTTTCACGAATCCATTTTCACTTTCTGGCATTCCGAAAAGGTTCTCATTTGGATGATTTTCCTCTTTGAGTGCTTCCAATTGAGCCTCGAGAATTTTGGTTGGGAGAGGTGAACTAATTGTCATACCCAAGGATCTGACTCTAAGAGGTTTTGGTCGCTCTTTCCTACTGAGAGCATCAGCAACTACATTCGCTTTACCCGGATGGTAACGAATCTCGCAGTCGTAATCACGGAGTAATTCCAACCATCGGCGCTGTCTCATGTTCAGTTCTTTCTGATCCAAGATGTGTTGTAGACTTTTGTGATCAGTGTATACGACACACTTTGTGCCATCTGGTAGTGTCTCCAAACTCGAGTGCGAACACAACCGATCCTAACTCCAAATCGTGTGTCGTGTAGTTCTTCTCATGAGTCTTCAATTGGAGAGGCGATGCTATCACCTTCTCTTTGCATTAATATCGCTCCGAGCCCCTTATGTGAAGCGTCGCAATAAACAACAAAGTCTTCACTACCTTCAGGTAAGGCCAGAACAGGTGCACTACACAACTTTTCTTTAAGGAGTTGAAAAGCTTCTTCTTCTTTCTCTCCCCAGTCAAACTTAGCGTTTTTCTGGGTTAGCTTGGTTAAAGATTTGGCAATCTTTGAGAAACCGTCAATAAATCTTCTGTAGTACCCAACAAGTCCTAAGAATTGGCGTATTTCAGTAGGAGTTGTGGGTGTCGCCCAATCCTTTATTGACTCGATCTTAGCGGGGTCTACATGTATGCCTTGACTGTCGATTACATGACCTAAGAATTGCACGGTAGGTATCCAAAACTCACACTTCGAGAATTTCGCATACAGTTCTTCCTTCTTCAACAATTCTAAGATCAATCTAAGGTGCTCTTCGTGTTCTTTCGCACTCTTGGAATAAATTAGGATGTCATCAATGAATACGATCACAAATTTATCCAAGTAGGGTTTACACACTCGGTTCATGAGGTCCATGAACACAGCTGGTGCGTTGGTTAACCCAAAAGGCATGACTTGGAACTCGTAATGTCCATAACGAGTTCTGAAGGCGGTTTTGGGAATGTCTTCTTCTCGAACTCTTAGTTGATGGTATCCAGACCTTAAGTCGATTTTTGAATAAACACTCGAACCTTGAAGTTGATCGAATAAGTCATCGATTCTCGGGAGTGGGTAACGGTTCTTAATGGTTAGTTTATTCAACTCACGATAGTCGATGCACATCCCGAAGGTTCCGCTTTCTTCTTGACGAACAGACCGGTGCTCCCCATGGTGACGAGCTTGGTCCGATGAACCCTTTTTCCGCAAGTTCCGACAACCGGTTTGATAACTCACGAAGTTCCGTTGGAGCTAATCGATAAGGTGCTCTTGCCACGGTGCGGCACCGTGCACTAAATCGATCCAAATTCAACCCGTCGGGTCGGCGGAAGTCCCGCAAGTCTTCGGAAAGACTTGAGAATTCTTTACTATCGGCACGTCCTCCGGACGCTTTTTCTTCCCTTCGTTTTCGTCCTTTCCGGTGACTTGTGCTAGGAAGATATGACATCCTTCCTCGATACACCTTAACACCTTGGTACAGGAAATGACATGCAATCTTGAAGCGTTTCTTCTGTCACTTTTGTCTCCTTCTATTGTTAGGACTTCATCTCCGTAGGGTATTCGAACGAGTTTCTCGTCGCAAATGATGGCAGCATGATATTTTGCTAACCAATCCATCCCGACAATAACATCGAAACTACCCAATGCTACTGGTATCAAGTCGATATTGAATGGGTGGTTTAACAGGTTAAGGGTGCAACCTCTTATGATGGTATCTACCCTTTCTATGTTACCGTTAGCTAGTTCCACGTTGTATGCATTTCCTAATGCGCTTGGGGTAATATCGAGTAGTGGACTAAATGTATTAGAAACAAAACTCCTATCGGCCCCCGTATCAAACAATATGGATGCATAACGGTTATTTATAAGGAACGCACCGTCACAACATTCGGTCTTCCCGAGCTTCCACTTTGGTTACAAAGATAGACTCTCCCACGAGCTCCTTCTCCATTTCCACGATTACTGTTTGTCCAACATTTCTCGAATCCCGCCATTCCCATGGCTTCCTCGGATTCCTCGGTTTCCTTGATTTCCTTCACGACCTTGGTTTCGGTCTTCGGCATTCATTCTTATAATGCCCTTTTCACCACAACCAAAGCAAGTTATATTAGCTTTTGGGTCCCGAATGGAGTCGTTTGAACTGTCGCCAATGATTTGGACTGCGCAGCCTCGGTTAAGTGTCCGATTTTCGACAATTACGGCACTTAACGGTACATCGCCTTGTGATGCGGTGTGCATCGATTGCACAATGGTGCGCCCCGAGTACGGTTTTCTTTCTCCGACATTCACTGCATAAGCTCTAGCAACATTTTGCCTCTTGTTTTGATTGTTGCGGTTGTTCCTACTGTTGTTGCCACGATATTCATAGTTGTTGTAACCTTGAGAATGGTCATCCCATTTCCTCTTATTGTCAACCACTTTGTCCATGGAATCCTCAATCACTTGGTCCATGAGTTTGTTGGCTACCTCGATGGTTTCATGAAGATCAGCAGCCTTAGAAGTGGTTACATTGCCCTTGATAGGTTGGGGCAATCCTCCGATGTATCTCTCCAACAATCGGGTCTCAGTGGGAACCATTTCAGGACACAATAAGGCTAGCTCTTGAAATCGCCGATTATAAGCGTACCATATTGGTGCCTTGAACCTTGAGGTTCCAAAACTCATGTTCGAGCTTCTTGATCTCATTACGAGGACAAGCTTTCAAGTACCATTTCCTTGAAGTTTTCCCATGGCATGGCATAGGCAACATCGATACTAGCGGATTTCGTAAAATTGTTCCACCAGTCAAAGCAAGATCCGTGAAAGTGAATGATGCATACTTAACCTTAGAATCTTCTTCACAATTGCAGATTTGAACACGCCTCGAGCTTTTCGATCCACCTAGTCGACCGACAGCTCCTTCGGTTCCACTAAAGCTTCCATCATGGTTTTACGAAAGTCTTGATAAGTACAAGTGCGGTTGTGAGTGGGTGGTCTTGAAGTTCCAAAGATTAGTAGACGAGTGATTTTTGCAACTAAAGCGGCGTTTACCCGCTCATTGACTAGTTGGTCGATCATGGCTTGATTCATGATAGGTTGGATTGGAGTAGCCCTAGCAGGAGTAGTGGCTTCAGCAGATCGATCGGGTGTGACTCTGTTTGGAATAGCAAGATTTGCGCTTGGTTGAGTGACTCTCATTGGATTGGAGCATTGAGGCTCCACCGTGGTTGGTACGTTTTGATCTTCGTTTTGGCGGCATTTCTGCAGTAAGAAAGGTGATGAGATATAGAACCTTTTAAACAAGGTAAGTGCCACGTAATAGTGTGGTTATCGTAGATAGATCATATGTGCAATCTATAAACGTAAAGACAATTGGGTAGGAAAATAAGTTTGTCATAGATAGAATTTCGGTTACAAGGTTCCTACGGTACATGATGAGATACTAGCTGGAGTACAACCGAAATACAACGGAATACAAAGGAAATACAATGGAAAATACAACTGAAATACGATGATAATGACTAACACTAACTGTTATAGCTCAGTTTAGTGTACTACAATCATGCAATGGAATCTAAGGATGATCGGCACGTAATCGCCTATGGTAGCAATCGCTCTCATTGTGTATCCTCCAATCTCTCGACACGCCTCATCCGTGATGCCAACATAGACTCTAAACCAAGAGTCCTCTCGCCATCCCTCTCGACAAGATCTCTCGCAATCCACCGGACGCCTCTAGCTCCTCTAGTCGTCCGTGTATCCGAGTCGACCTCTACCCAAAGCTCGTACTCACCGTCCAACTCTCTCGACGCCCTCAACCCGAGTCTCAACCCTAAATCCCGTCGCATCCTCTCGTGTCTCTCGAGTCCCATGCTCTCAAACAACACATCAAGAACTCGGTTTAAACCTCAACACGCCGCTCATGCAAGCTTGCAAGCGTGTTGGATCGATCCTCTAGCCGATCGAATGGACTCCTAGCAATGTCTCATGAGAGTCCAAGCGAATGAATATCCTCTCGGTGAGGGTCGATCATCTTACGAGATCCCGACAAGTCCGGCTCGATCGTGCCTCAACCGGTGCGGCTTCCTCAATGGTCTCAAGTCGTCTAGTGGTGCGCCAAGGCGCCCATGTCTGCCGCAGATGGTACAAACGATGGTGATGACGGACTATAGCTCGGACTAGTGATAAGTGGTACCGAATCGATCAGCAATCAATATCTCTCCAATCAATCTCACTACTCTCCTCCCGATCGTGGAGAAAAGCGGCTCGCCCTAATCCAAATGGTGCATCAATATCCATGTCATCGTCCATCTCTCGAGCCATCCCGGAGCTCGCCCTAGCTCCTCAGATACTCGAACAATCTCCGCACTGTACTCACATCTCGCCGCTATGCTAACATAGCTGTGGATACTCTCGGTCGGTATGGGCTCGTAGTTCTTCCTCGGGATCCTCTTCCGGATCTTCTTCCGGATCTTCCTCGAGTAAGAATCGAGATCTCCGAGTCTCGATGAGGTGGCGACTCGATGGGTGATGGTGTCGGTGACTCAAGTAGTAGAAGGACCCATGTAGCGCGCTGGTCATCCGAGAAGCTAGTGCGGGCACATATGAATACCGCCTCGATATCCGTGTACTCTCACAATCATACGGGCTTTTGCTGTGGCGTCAACAGGTCGATGGAGTGGTGGTGAGGGTAGGTATAAGTGGAGTAGGTGCAATAGTCGGCCGGATCGCTAGTGTGGCTGTACGTATGGATCGGTGGTGAGTGTGCAAGTGGCGGATGGTCGGTGAGTGAGCTAATAGGATGTCCTCCCGAACATCGTGAGGAAAGGTGGGAAGGCATAGTCTCGTGACAAGACGGTGCATATGTGTAAGTATGTGGAAAAATATGCTCATGATGGATATGAAATAGTGTATAAGTAAATAGGAAATAAAACATGTAATCCTATTAAATGAACTTTAAGTAAAATGGCAAGTAAGGCAAGCGGCAATCATGGTCGTAGTATGATGTTTTGGTGAAAAGTAGTTATAGTTTAGGGTTTATATGTACCTAGTTCTCTATAACTTAGGCTCGATGCCAATCTGTAACACCCCAAATTTGTTTAGCGGAAGCATACGTGTTATTCGGGAGCGTTACTAATTGGTGGATCATAACACAAGTAATAAAGAACGGAATACATACTCCGCTTGATTTTATAAAATAGTTTTAAAACGTTGTCTTACAACATAATTTAAATAAATGGGTACATCCCATTAGATTTAGTGGTCCCAAAGTAAAACATCATTTTGTGTAAAAACACTTCTTTAATATTACTACGACCATACATCCGCTTCTTGCCTTGCCTTCATGAACAAATCTTAAACACCGAGAAAATATGCTAAAAGGTCGCCTAAAAGTCGGTGAGTTCATAGGTTTAAATTAAAATAGTAAGCTTGGACCATAAGCAAAGGCATATAATCATTACAACGAATATAATGATATATGTATGAATGTCTATTACGTTAGCTCTAAGTTCATGCAACCGATACTACGACGGTTCAGTATGCTAAAAGATGTCATACAATATAGGGGCCCATAGCAAGTGTTTTGTCCTCAACACTTGGTTCCGACATGGTATACGTTTCGCCTTGGCCTAAGCATGGCCAACCGAACGGAGGAGTCACCCTCAATAGATCTATTTATAACATTCGCTTCCCAATGGGGAATTGACGGTTCATGAAAAGGGCATTCTCTAGGGACATAAGGGCTTAGGCTAAACCACGTAATAGTAATCATGTAATAGTTTTGGTCCATAAAATGTTTTGCATATTTCTCACCCCAAAATGTATAAAACAATTTATCAAGTAAAAGTGGGGCTATGAAACTCACCTTAGCAAAAGTGCAAATCCAAATGTGGGATTAGTGATGGTTGTGGAGCGGCACCGACACGCGACCTAGATAAGGAGGGCAATATTTTAGTTCATCGTTTTTAAGTATTACATACTTAAAATGGTGCAATTAATATTATTCTTATATAATGGTTTTAAAATCAACCTTTAGTTTGCAAAGATAACTTAAGAGGTTTACTAGTAAGTATATGATTGTTTATATATATTCCTTTCATTTTGACATTAGTATGGTTCTAAAATCCAAAGTTCGATTTAAAACAAATAATTAAAATGTTCCATTAGTAAGTATATAAATGTATATATACTTATTTAAGTTGACACAAAATGGTGTTGTCAAAATTATAATTTGTTTTCTAATTGTATTTAGAAAATACGTAAGTTAAAGTCGTAGTTAAAATGATATGATAGCCTTCGCTTAATTATTAAAACGGTTCTTACAATGTACGACTGGAATCGTTATAATACAAGTTGGTTTACATGTTGTCGTTAAATCCGTTATGTAAATATTATTATATGACTCACAATTTTTAGACACTTGATTTCCTTGTTTGTATGCCTAAACCTTTATTTTACTTGTTGATATAAGTGTACATATCAAAGATTGAAATCTCCGAATATGCGACAATCGAGTTTGCTTTATAATTGATTCCCGGTATACATGACACGTTTTATTCACTCTTTGCGACACATGGATACAAGGCTTTTTGATAGAGGATACTTGGGCTTAATTACTCGAGTGGGCTGTGGCCCGAATGGGACATGCTTGGTCCTAATGGGCTTCGGCCCAAGGTAAACTAACGCACCCTTCTTGGCAAAAACATGGGTTGCGGCCCATGAGAAGAGTAGGAGAGTAAGGTTGAACTTGTACATCTTACTGCCAAGAGGAAATCGAGGATTAGTGGGACGTCATGCGGATGGACATCGACTCGAAGTTGAACTCACACTACGAGTGATACGTCCAAGTGTTCCACGTGTTATACGTCAACTTGACTTGACTTCCACATCACAAACACTACTTATGCCTAACACTTTACCCGGTTTTACCACACGACGACGACAAGGTTATCAAGGCATTTTCGGATTTGCTAAGAGTTGTAAGAGGCTTTTATACTAAGGACATGACCACTCGAATAAAATAACGACTCAAGAGTTTTGGAGATGCATCAAATCTACACTACCAAGCATATTCTTAAGGACTAGAAATCAAGGATGGAATCAAGTCCTTGGTGCTTAGTCAAGTGCAACTCGACTTGGTTCTAACCGCTAACCATTTTACTCTTACGGACAAGACAAGTATAGATTTTGAAATACATTTTAACACATGAGCACTCTTGTCTCGGGTTTCTCACTAGGCGTACATGGAGATTTCGACCCAAGGTTTACCTTTAAGATTTGAGTCTCAAGACAAATGAAAGACTAGCATGTTTCCCATGCTCAAGCAAAGTTAAAAATCAAGTTTTCGACATACTTTTAAATGACATGAATGTCGACAGAAAATGTGAGTTCGACATGGTTTTACTAGTAGACTTGTAAAGCTTGACTCATCTAACTTGTTCTTGCTCCTAACTCGACGAAAAAAAAACAAATGGACCCTTTTTCAAAACGACCACTTAAGCTTAAGTTTACATAGTTTGTTTACCAACACACAAGTATTATCACATCAAGAGTACTTAGTTACCTAGTCAAATTACCAAGTTTCAATAAGACTTAACCCTCATTTTCTTGGCTTGTTTTTCTCGACAGGAAACTGTTTTAACCATAGGATGACCAAATCAAGTTCCAAAGTAACAAGATTATACTCATATTGCAAAGTTGTACATTCTACTTACAAACTTAAATGAAAACAAGACATCACAAATTAATACTTCATTATTAATGTTTACATTACAACGAAATCATGAGGAAGGGAAAGACCATGAACCTTATCAAGAATGAGATGTGAATATGTTGATGAAAGCCAAGTCGAGGGACCTCCACACAAATCAAACCCGTATACCGATTTTGAGCAAACCCAACAACTTCTTGGTAACCTTGAGAATATTACTCTCTTGTGGTGTGTTTGAGTTTTGATTTGTGGGTGTCCTTGGTCTCTCAAGTTGCTTATGAAGAGGTTAAGAGGGAAGTCTTTGGCCACCTCTTTTCATCTTGAAGTTTTGTTTGAAGCCAAAAATGGCTTACTTCCAAGACCTATGAATCTTTGGACATAAGAGATATAGTGGTGCAAAGATTTTACTTCTCCCTTGTGATTTGCTTTGATCCTCCTTGGATCCCTTCGAAAATAGTGGCGCATCTATGGAGATTTGGGAAGCAAGGTTTTTCATGGATTTGGGTATGAGAGAGATGGGTGTGTTGGATGAAGATGTTGGTTTATCTCCTTTTAGCAAGATTCGACCTAGGATGGGAGTACAAGCTAGAGGTTGAAGATGGATCTTGATTCCTTTGCTTTTCTTGGTTCTTGGTTTTGTCGTGAGTGGAAGAGTAAAACAAAGGGGTTGTATCTAATTTTATCAATTCATTTCTTGTAAATGTATAATAAGTGTTTTAATAATAATGATAATGTAAGTAAATGTAAGTAAGGTAGGTGTATTGTATGCTTATGATTATTTTGTGTAAGTATTTGTATGTGGAATAATGATTGTATAAGATGTATGCATTTACATTATAGTTATGTATGTTTGCACTTGAGTCTTATAAAGTCATTGTTTAAGTGATAATGTGTTTAAGTATTTCGTGTCCCGCGAAGTCATATTGAGACCAAGGTATCATTGTTTGAAAATTTTTATCCGTGGTATTTTATTGTTACGTGTCTGAAATATTTTATCTTTGTAACATTCCAAGTCGCGGACATTTGTTAATTGTTTTAGTGAGTCCTTATCATAGTGTCGGTACGCGTGTAGTGTCGGTCACTGGGAAGAACGAGATAACCTCTCGTCTTACAATTTAAATCATAAGACAAAATAAAATATTCACAAGACGATATGAATGAAAAGTGATGCAGTTACCTACTGTATGCGAGTTAACTACTCGAATGATCAGGCAAAGCTTATGCATGCTTAATAAATTTGGCTTAGTAAAATGCATTACTAATTATCAGTTAAATTTTGGTGAAAATTTACCGTGTGTCACACGTGTTAGTTGAGTACTACTCGACTTGGTTCTAATCATCAACCATTTTACTCTTACGGAACTAGGCATGTATAGATTACTCGAAATACATTCTAACACATGAGCACCCTTGACTTGGGTTTCTCCCTTGCCATACCTAGCAACTTAGACGCATGGTTCACCACTAAGATTTGAGTCGCAAGACGATGAGGTGCTAGCACGTTTCTCATGTTTAAGTAAAGTTATAATCATGGTTCGACACACTCTAAATGGTATAAATGTTGTTGAAAATGTTAGTACCAACATGGGTTGCTAGTAGACTTGTAAAACTTGACCCATCTACCTTTTTCTTGTACCCTAGTCTCGACAGAAAACCAATTGGACCCTTGTACAAATGACCACTTGTGTTCATGTAACAAAGATTGTTTATCACACCCAAGTATTATAACATGTAAAACTTAACTTCTAGTTCTTTTCTTGGTTACACAACTCGACAGAAGAAACAAGGTTAACAAAACAATGCTAAAACTCAACCTCTAGTTTTTCTTGGTTCTTGCTTCTCGACGTAAAACTTGAACACCCAACCATTGATACAAAATACCAAACTTAACATCAAAACAACAACAAAAGAACATTACAACAAGGAAGATTGATAACCTCAACTGGAAAGAAGATGGGTGATGAGCGAAAATTGCTTCTTGGATTCGGACCAAATAAGACTTGAATTAGCACCAAAATACCTCCAATTGTAAAACCCCAAATCAATTTTAGAAAACCCTAACTTTTACAAACCCTAGTTTTTGGGTGGATTTGATGGGAAAGCGAGTTTAGGGGACTTTGTATCTCGACTAGAGATATAGAAGTATATTGGGAGGATGTTTGGTTACCTTTCTCTCCTTGGGTCTTGGTTTGAAGCCAAATTGGCTAACTTCCAACCCTTAGGTGAATCTTGGACTTTTGCTCAAGGTAGATTTAAGTGAAGATATGATTCCTTGGGTGATTTATCTTGGTTCTTCTTGGCTTATTCGAACCATAGCAGGCGCATCAAAGGAGAGATTTGAGAGACAAAAACTTACATGGTTTTGGTAAGAAGAGAAGGATATGGTGGGATATCATGTTGGGTTTTCCTTCTTTGGGAGATTCGGCCTAGTGAGGCGTAGGCTAGGGTAGAGAGGTTGAAGATGGATTTGGTATATTTCTTTTCATTTTGTTTTCTTTTTGTCGTGAGTGGGAGAGAAAGACAAAGTGTATATTAAATTTTATAAAGTCTTTTCTTGTAAAGGTATTATAAGTATAAAATTAAAGGTAAAATAAGGTAATGTAAGTAAAAGTATATGTAATGTATACTTAGGATGTATTTTGTGTACATGTACTTACACTTATATTTTTTTGTATTTGAGTCTTATAAAAGTTATTGTTTAAGTGATAGTGTGTTAAATATTTTGTGTCTCGTGATATTAAATTGTGACCAAGGTATCATTGTTTGATAACTTTTATAACGTAGTATCTTATTGTTACGAGTCGAAATATTTTTATCTTTGTAATATTCCATATCACGGACTTTTGTCATTTGTTTTATCAAGTCCTTGTCATAGTGTCGGTACGCGTGCAGTGTCGGTCACTGGGGTAAACGAGATAACCTCTCGTCTTACAATTTCATCATAAGACAAAATGAAATGAAATATTCATAAAATGATATGAATGCAAAAGTGATGCAATAGTCTACAGTATGCGAGTTAACTACTCAAATGATCAGGTAAAGCTTATGCATGCTTAATGACTTATGCTTAGCAATAATAAATTACAAATTATCAGTTAAATTTTAGTGAAAATTTACCGTGTGTCACATCCTCCCCGCCTTAGAAGGAAAACCGTCCTCGGTTTTAGTTAGAATATTCTTTGAAGTAGAGAAAGGTGTGGGTATTTACACTCGAATTGGTCTTCACGTTCCAACGTGTATTCGGACCTCTTTGAGAATTTCAATGGATTTCGACGATAGGAATGCGGCTTTGTTTAAACCGTTTGATTTCTTGATTCAATATTTCATTTGGGTTCCTTGACAAAATTTAAATCCTTTTGTCGATTTTGGATTTCTTTCATTGAAATGGCGAGTTTCGTTGGAAAGGCAATTCTTCGAGTTTCATATGTGAAACACGTTATGCAAGGAGTTGAGTTCTTGTGGAAATTTCGGGTTGGTAGGCTACCGGCCGATTCTCGTATAAATTTTGACGGATCTAAAGTAACGAGGATTTAGCTTTCTACATTTCCCAAAGCGGATTACGCCTTTCTATGGCGTTTCAAATCCCTAGTATGAAGGGTGGTTCTCCGAGTTGTTCGCACCAGATTATTTGTGCACCACGTGTAGTCCTGATGGTAATCCGAGTTGGTAACTACCAGCTCGTCTTGGGGAGGATTTGATTAATCTTACGAATTAAGGTTTTTCCCCTTTTGCGTTCTGTTAGATTGGGTTACGCTTTTCGGAGGCGGAACTTCAATCTAACTTTCTCGTCGACTTGAACCTCAAGTGACCTTTAGTCCTATATTTATTGACCTTGATGATCAGATTTGTTTGCATTCGGTCTCTGGTTTGCACACTATTATCAATGGTTCTTGATAGCCGCATGGAACCATCGGATTGGTTCTTTTGCGATCTCTGTTCTAAACACGATTGATTTGCGCTTGTGACCATACAGTGCCTTATGAGGTGGCATGTTGTTGTAAGTGAATTCGATTGAGGCAACTTGCCTACCCCATTCACCTTTCGAAACATGTTATTCATGCTTGAAGTATAACTTCTATAGCTTGAATGGTCCTTCCATTCAGTCTAGTAGTCGAAGGACGGCAAATGGTACTCATTTCATATTGAATTTCTTAGAATTTTGGGAGTGGTCCTCGAAAGTTTAATGTGAATGGTCATCGCTATTTGGAATGAAGAGAATTGAAAAGCTATGACTTGTAGTGCTTTGCTTGAGCAATCCATGCGAGTTTGTTCATGTTGTCGTTCCCTTTGTTTGGTAGGGATAGGTGAATTTGGTGAGATGATCCTTTAGTATCAAATTAGAGTCATAATCGATAAGGTTCTTTGGTGACTTGGTACTAGAGTCTATTGTTATGCATTCCCATTTCTATCCGGAACTTTCGGTTTGTTCAGGTAGGTTTGATGGCTCCTGATCGTTTTGAATTCTTCCTTTCGAACATACTAAGTATGGTTTGACATAGGTCAAATACCAGTCTTCATGTGCGATGCTCATAATAGCTCTCTGGATCAAGGTGCATCTTTTCCGGACACTAGATGAGTAATACTCCTGGCCTTAATGAGATTCCCACATAATGAGATTACAAATCCCTTCATGACGTTGGTCTCAACGTTGGTCCTTGGGGATAAGATTCCCTTCGTCTTTTACAAGTTCCATTTCGCCTTCGGTTATGTCGTAAGAGTTTTATTTTGTCGGTTCTTTCGTTGAGTGATACTACTTGAAATGATCTGGCTTTAAAAGGTTTTGTTTGCTAGGCGTTGCTTGAAGTATATGCGGTTATGACGGTCTTGCCTTGTGTGAGTATGAACGTTGTAATTGAACTCACGTTGCGACTACAATTGTTGGTGTCGTCACGTGGTCAACTCCCCTTTTTGTTCCCGTACACTCCGTAAGACATCGTGGTCGGTGTACACTGTACTCCCTTGTGTAGTGAAGATAACATTTCTAGGTTTTCCTAGTGTGGTCATGTTAGATTCCGATTCTAATTTGTGCACTGCGTTGTGCTCCTCATGGATCTTTGGGGTGCCGAGTATTCTATACCATTATTTCCCTTTTTGGATCAGGACAGCTTTCAGCTCTGGTGTAAAGCGTCTCTCTTTAATGGTAGAGTTTCTGTCATACTCAGATATGTCTAAGACAGGTGCACCACAGAATTTTTCCTTGCGTCCCGCGTGGAGGTGCTTGTTGGGTCGACCTGGGGTGTATGATGATCTATACCTTTCTTAGTTCAGTGTAGGTGGTAGGATACTAAGTATGAATCGGTATATCCGGGGCGTCAGTCTCTGCGTCCAGTGTTCTATAGGGTGCTAATTCATTGTCAAAGGTTCAAACGTTTCATATTTGTTTCCTTAATAGAAGATTTCTTCTCTCGGTGGTACGGTTTATTCCATTCCGTGTAATGTGATATGTATGGCATTTTAAGGTGGGGTGTCGGCGTGAGGTAAGGACACGAACTTTTCTATTTCGTGATAGTGAGTTAAGCACTTCCTTTAACATGACCGGGTAAGAATTTCAAGAATTTAACCATGTCCGTATCGTTACCCTCCCGAATTATACATAGGTGATCGGGCTATGTATAATTGGGGACCGATGACGTGTTGTTGGTATAGTCTAAATCTTGGTGTACTTATTCTTTGGTCAGCGGAAATGTTGTAAGAGTTCAAGTGCAAAGTTTTGGTGCGATGGTTTATAAGATTTGCTAGGCCGACCAATTCTGTCAGCATGGCCTATCGTTCTTTTGACCAAGAGGTGTGAAATAATGACAACTTGGTTAGAAATGATGTTGGATTTGTGATTTTTCGACGTGGTAATAGTTTGAGTTGGTCTTATCGGTATTGGTAATAATGCCTTCGCAATGTTTGGAATGTGGGTTTTTCTAAAACAACCCGTTGGGTGATAATAATTTGTCAGGGAGACTAGTCGAACATCCAGGATGACGTTCTCTTATCTTCGGAGGAATCTTTTTCATTAGGACAAGATAGTTGAAGTCCTTAATGATATGGTGAAAACGGTCATGGGAGGACATATATCAAGATAACAAGATAAGGAAAACAGATACATTATTTAGGGAAAGGTTCAGTACATTAAGGTTTCATAGAGAAGTACTTTAAAGTAGACTATGACTTGGAAGTTAATCTAAGCTTTATTACAACCAGCATCTCTAGCTAACTTAGTTTCTTCCATGGTGTCCGTTGGGAGCTTGAACAATTCTTCACACTTTCTTCAGGAAATTGTTTTGACGGTTGCTGCCTTCACGCTTACCCTCCCTATCCGGGCACATGCTTTTGATGTGGTCTTTCTTTCCACATCCATGACATGTCATTGTTTCCCTATAGAGTTGCTTACAATCTTCTATCTCATGCCCAACTCTTTTACAAATCCCACAAGGTATAGGGCATTTTCCATAGTGGTAATATGGGCATATATTACACTTGGGTTTTGTCCGGCATACCTTACTTCCGCTTGTTTTAGTAGTCCTAACCTCGGCCGTCCCTTGGCGTTTGCTTGATTGTTGCATTTGATCTTCCTCACCATCATATTCCAGTTCCTCTTGCTACCACGGTACCCATTGCTTTGCCTTGAGGCGGTGACTTTGTCAATCCGAGTCGCACGGTAGCTTCTTGGTGACGGTGGCGCGAATGCAACAACGTTCTTCGAGTTTCGGGAGGACATCCCAAGTATGCTTGAGTCTCTTTTCCTCGGGTCCTATCATATTAGGACATAGTTGGGCTAGTTCGCGGCGATTGGTGTACCCTCGAGGTCATTTCCTATCATAGTTAGTCCACGAGTTCTCTTTCCATCATTCGCAGTTCATTTCTTGGCGATACGCAATCATCATTTTCTTCAGGGTGTCCCACTGAAGTGAGTAAGCAGCGTCTATTCCTACTAATCGGACATAAATGTCCCACCATGTGAGGGCTTGGTGTCGAAAGGTGCAAGTAGCATACTTGACCTTACAATTGTCCGCGCAACTCTGTTCGCGGAAAATTGTCTCTATCCTTTCTAGCCATTTTGCCAAACTTCTAGCTCCTTCAGTTCCCTCAAATGCTGGTGGTTTACAGTTTCTGAATTCTTGGTAAGATAAATTTCGTGATGTGAGCGTCTTACCAACCTCTTCTTCCCTATTCCCCTGGATGAGGTTGTTGATGTTGTGATTGATTTGGTAGTTAGCAATTCTTGCGACAACTCGTTCGCTAATGATTTCTCGGTGGTGGTTGCGTTCATGTTACGCTTTCTTGAAACATTTTCCTTCAACCACAAGAAATGACAACAATAAGTTTTCTATAAGTGTGAGGACCATGGTGGAGATTCATAAAGTTACAACGTATATTACTTCTCAATCAAGTATTTTCCGGGTTGTATTGTTGAATATCACGTAGTCTTAGTCTATCAAGATGACGTAAGAAAGCGGAGGCGGTTGAGCGAGTTTTAACAAAGGTTATAACTCACAAGTCGTTGTTTATTATGCATAGTCGTTCGTCACAATAAACTTGATTACATTCTAAGGAGATTCATGGCTCATAGGGCGATACATAACATCGTTCATTGACTCGCTCTAGTTTGTCATACAACAAAACTACTACAAGCGTTTTTATTGAAACCACTCATCACAACGTCTAACACAATTGCAAAGTGAAATTTAAGCATTTCCGATCTTGTCCCGAGTTGACTTTGTTGAGTTGTCTTCCATTCTTCTAACTCCACGAGTGGGCCTCCATTACAGCAAATTTGTTGTTGACCTCATTTGTCCTACTCTCCATAGTCGTCTTTGAAATTCTACGACACCCTCCGGTATACCTGTCTCGATTAATGCTATTGTAGTAACGGTCTCCAACCGTGTTAGCCTACTTTCAATCTCGTGAGGCGTCCCAGGTGTCTCACGGGTTTCTGAGCACACCTTTCAATGTGGTCTTGAGGCGTGCAATTACTTCGTTTAACTTCTCACGGGTTCCCTCTATTCTTTGTCCCAACATCGTTGTAGCATTCCTTGAGTGTTTCACCAAGTGCTTGTAGTTCTCCTACCACTTCTTGATCCCTCAATCCTTTCTTACGGTAGTATCCCCGGATGATCCGACATCTCTTCTATTTGTTCTTCATGGCGTGTTAGGCGCGCCATAAGCTGTGTCGAGTTGGTGGTCTAGTAGTGGTTGCTCTGAAGTTTCCCAACTTCGAACGAACTAGGAGGTGATGTATCGGAAGATGATGGTGATGATGCGAGAGATGATTCTCTTGCTAGCGGTATCTCCCAACCGGGAGTGGATCTCTTTGGTGTCTTGGTGAGAGTGTAGGAGTAGTGGGCTGGTAGGTATAGTCTTGTGGTAGTGATGATTTGGAAGTGAGCGGTGGAGTGTGGGTAGTACCTCTGGTGAACTTGATACACTACCATGTCACGGGTTTCGATGTCGAGTGAGTTGAGAAGGGGTGGGATGCGTTCGGTGACAAACCGGTTGTGTCATCGCATCCGACTTGAGTGAGGGAAGGCATGGTGCGTGACAAGGCGGTGCATATGTGTAAGTATATGTAAAAATATACTTATGATAGATATGGAGTAGTGGATTAATAAATAGGCAATATGTCATGCAGTCATGTCTAAATGAACTCTAAGTAATATGGTAAGTAAGGCAAGCGATAACTGGCGGTCGTAGAGTGATGTTTTTGTAAAAAGTAGTTATAGTTTAGGGTTTATATGTACCTAGTTCTCTATAACCTGGCTCTGATACCAATCTGTAACACCCCCAAATTTGGTTTAGCGGAAGCATACGTGTTATTTGGGAGCGTACGAAATTGGAGAATCATAACACAAGTAATCTGAGCGGAATACATACTCCGTTAAATTTCATAAAATATTTTGAAACAATATCTTACAACATTGTTTAGATGAATAGGCACATCCCATAATTTTTGTGGTCCCAATATAAAAACATCGTTTTTGTGTAAAACACTTCTTTAGGAATCACTACGACCATTTACCACCTCTTGCCTTGCACTCATGATCACAAATAAGCACCTGAGAAAATATGCTAAAAAGGTCAGCTAAAAGCTGGTGAGTTCATAGGTTTAGATTAAAATAGTAAGTTTGGACCATAAGCAAAGACATATAATCATTATCAAGAATATAATGATATATGGATGAAAGTCTATTACGTTAGCTCTAAGTTCATGCAACCGATACTACGACGGTTCTGTATGCAAAAGATGTCATACAATATAGGGGCCCATAGCGAGTGTTTTGTCCCTCAACACTCGGTTCCGACATGGTATCGTTTCGCCTTGGCCTAAGCATGGCCAACCGAACGGAGGAGTCACCCTCAATAGATCTATTTATAACATTCGCGTTTCCCAATGGGAATTGACGGTTCATGAAAAGGGCATTCTCTAGGGACATAAGGGCTTAGGCTAAACCACGTAATAGTAATCATGTAATAGTTTTGGTCCATAAAAGGTTTTGCATATTTCTCACCCCAAATGTATAAAGCAGTTTATCAAGTAAAGAGGGCTATGAAAACTCACCTTAGCAAATGTGCAATCCAAAAGTGGGATTTAGTGATTGTTGTGAGCGGCACCGACACGCGACCTAGATAAGGAGGGCAATGTTTTAGTTCATTGTTTTAAGTATTCCTTACTTAAAATAGTTCAATGGTTTTATAATTGTGTTAATACTAAACGTAAGTTTGTAAAATTCGTTAAAATGATTTTACTAGTAAGTATATGAATGTATATATACTTTTCATGTTGACCTTAATATGGTTTTAAAATCCAAAGTTTGATATGAAAATAATTACAATGTTCCACTAGTAAGTATATAAATGTGTATATACTTATTTTAGTTGACATAAAATAGTATTGTCAAAACTAATATTAGTTTATTTATTTTCTAATTGCATTTAGAAAATATTTAAGTTAAAGTTGAAGACTCTCAAATTTATTAGTTGACAAAATGATATAGTAGTCCTCATTTATTTATCAAAATTTGTTCTTAATATATATAGTTCTAAGCGGGAAGTTTACTTGGCATACATTTGTTTACACATTGATGTTAAACTTTGGCGTAAACTTTATTAAGTGAATCATGTTTTTAAAGCACTCGTTGTCTCGGGTTTCATTTTATGACTTAATTTATTTGCTCATTGAAAAACTCACGTTGGGCGTATGGGCCCATGTCCGATAGAAAATGATACATTGGGCTGAGCTTGACATGGTATACAATGAGAGATGGGTTTGTTCAAATAAAAGGTGGGGATTATGTTTTGTTTTTGTTGGTCGTTTAAGTCGGGTCATGCCCAAGAAATACATGAAGGAGATTTTCCTTTGTTACAAGTTTTGGAAAAATAAAGTATACTATCAAATTTTTGAGTGCACGGACACTAGTTTTGACACTAGGAAGGTAACTAAACACTTTTCAAGTGACTCAAACGTGGCTTGTCTCGAATTAGATTTGGCTAACCGTTAGCTAGGACATGAGAGCAAAGGGTGAAGATACCTCGTGTTAGTTGAGTACTACTCGACTTGGTTCTAATCATCAACCATTTTACTCTTACGGAACTAGGCATGTATAGATTACTCGAAATACATTCTAACACATGAGCACCCTTGACTTGGGTTTCTCCTTGCCATACCTAGCAACTTAGATGCATGGTTCACCACTAAGATTTGAGTCGCAAGGCGATGAGGTACTAGCACGTTTCTCATGTTTAAGTAAAGTTATAATCATGGTTCGACACACTCTAAATGGTATAAATGTTGATTGAAAATGTTAGTACCAACATGGGTTGCTAGTAGACTTGTAAACTTGACCCATCTACCTTTTTCTTGTACCCTAGTCTCGATAGAAAACCAATTGGACCCTTGTACAAATGACCATTTGTGTTCATGTAACAAAGATTGTTTATCACACCCAAGTATTATAACATGTAAAACTTAACTTCTAGTTCTTTTCTTGGTTACACAACTCGACAAGAAACAAGGTTAACAAAACAATGCCAAAACTCAACCTCTAGTTTTCTTGGTTCTTGCTCTCGACGTAAAACTTGAACACCCAACCAAAGACACCATGTTTTTAGACATAAATCATTTTAACAAGTAATGGCTAACACAAACTCCATATAACAACTAAGCATATATTATTAACGTGGCAAGTATAACACAATTCCTTGATACAAAATACCAAACTTAACATCAAAACAACAACAAAAGAACATTACAACAAGGAAGATTGATAACCTCAACTTGAAAGAAGATGGGTAATGAACGCGAAAATTGCTTCTTGGATTCGGACCAAATAAGACTTGAATTAGCACCAAAATACCTCCAATTGTAAAACCCCAATTCAATTTTAGAAAACCCTAACTTTACAAACCCTAGTTTTGGGTGGATTTGTTGGGAAAGCGAGATAGGGGCCTTTGTATCTCTACTAGAGATATAGAAGTATTTGGGAAGATGCTTGGTCACCTTTCTCTCCTTGGGTCTTGGTTTGAAACCAAATTTGGCTAACTTCCAACCCTTAGGTAAATCTTGAATTTGCTCAAGGTAGATTTAAGTGTGAAGATATGATTCTTTGGGTGATCTTATCTTGGTCCTTCTTGTCTTATTCGAACCATAGCAAGAGTATCAAAGGGAAGATTTGAGAGACTAAAACTTACATGGTTTTGGGTAAGAAGAGAAGGATATGGTGGGATATCATGTTGGGTTTTCCTTCTTTGGGAGATTCGGCCTAGTGAGGCGAGCTATAAGGTAGAGAGGTTGAAGATGGATTTGGTATCTTCTCTCATTCATGGTTCTTGTTTGTCGTGAGTGGGAGAGAAAGACAAGGAGTGTATATTAAATTTTATAAAGTCTTTTCTTGTAAATGTATTATAAGTATAAAATTAAAGGTAAAATAAGGTAATGTAAGTAAAAGTGAGGGTATATGTAATGTATACTTATAACGTATTTTGTGTACATGTACTTGTGTTCTTTTTTTTTGTATTTGAGTCTTATAAAAGTTCATGTTTAAGTGTAAGTATGTTATATACTTTGCGTCTCGTGATATTAGATTGTGACCAAGGTATTGTTGTTTGATAATTCATTATGCGTAGTATTTATTGTTACGTCTCGGAATTATTTTTATCTTTTAATATTCCATATCACGGACCTTTGTCATTTGTTTTATCGAGTCCTTATCATAGTGTCGATGCAGCGTGCGTTGTCGGTCATTTGGGGTAAACGAGATAACCTCTCGTCTTACAATTTCATCATAAGACAAAATGAAATGAAATATTCATAAAATGATATGAATGAAAAAGTGATGCAATAGTCTCTTGTATGCGAGTTAATCCGCTCAAATGATCGGTAAAGCTTATGCATGCTTAATGACTTATGCTTAGCAATAATAAATTACAAATTATCGTTAAATTTTAGTGAAAATTTACCGTGTGTCATGACGAGATTGGTACTTCTACCGATTACTCTACTTGTCTAATTATCTAAACTAAGGGGTAGTATATGCCTATTGATGTGTGCTCGTATCATGATTAAAGATGTGTCTACCTAGATACTATAACTCCCTAGTTATCTTTTATTGGTGGTTGAATTGTCACGTCCTTATTCTTAACGCATTGTGTTTTCTAAGGTCGTAGGGTGTGCTTTTATCCCTAACTCTTTGAGACTACCTTAAGGTTAATGACTACGAAATCTCTAGGATTCATAAACTTAACACTAAGGTTTTCTTTAGATGTTTAGCCTACAATTCCACTAGTAATTATAAACTAATGTTCAACAAAGATTACTCAATTATTAAAAACACAACAATGGCCTAATGCACTCCTAAGTCAATTACAATTAAGATAAAAGACATCCAATCAATAATTAATAACTAGGTTTCATAGATCTAAGCAAACACACAAGTAAATTAGCCGGACATGTTAAACATGCAAACATACACACATTCAATCGAAGACATAATGAAATCAAGGGAATAAATAAATTATCTCGATGTAAAATAGGGTATGATACCCTAAAATACTTGTCCAAAACGGACTACAATCGTTTAGGTTTTACTCCACAAGTCTACCTCTTTAAATACTGAAAATCGAATTCTATATATAGTTTTACAAGCTGCGACGGCGTCGCCTTATGCTAGTGGGGCGCCGTCGATCGCCGTCATTAGGGTTTCGTCTTGGCCAAGTCATCATTGGGACGGTGAATGTGAATGAACACAGACACCCAAACACATGAAAGTAGTCGATATCGTGGAGTCTTCCTTTGAAGATCTCATAAGGGGTTTTGTTATGTCTTTGACAATGATTGATATATTGTGAGTATAATAGGTTGTCTTAAATTTTCAATTCGTAAGTGCTTGAGAGTACTAAGCCATTTCGATGGTTCTAGCAACTTCAATGAGAGTTCTGCTTTTCCTTCACCGCTCTATTTTGTTCGTGGGTATAAGGAGATGAGAAATTTTGGGAAACCTTTTCATCATAGAAACCCTCAAGCTCCCGATTCTTGAATTCAATACCATTGTCGCCTGATTTGTTTTACCTTAATGACATTTTGGTTTTCATTCTTCCGATGAATGACATTATTGTATTAGTCGCCTGACTTTTTTGAAAGAAAATATACCCAAGTGTATCTTGAGAACTCATCAACAATGACAAGGGTATATTTCTATGTCGGATTGATCTAGGACTTACAGTCCAAACAGATCCATATGCAAGAGGTGAAGGCCGCTTTTGATTGAAAATATTGTTTTATTTTGAAAGATGCTCGTGATGTTTTCCTTTTTCACATGCGTAATATGGTTTATCCTTTGCAAATACAAGTGATGGTAAAACAAGGACTTTGTTTTGTTTAGCCAAGTTGTTGATATTTTTAAAGTTCAGTGAGATGCCTCTGTGCCATAGCTAGGTGATAGTTTCTTAGAGCCTGGCAAAGAGACAAGTTCCATTCTCGAGAGAGTTGACATGTCGAGTATATATACATCATCTCCTAGAGCTACGAGAACAACTTCTTTATTGGCATTAAAAATAGTACCTTATTTATCATCAAACCGAACTATGTATTTTGCATCACACAACCGACTTAATCGATGAGATTATACTTGCACCATTAACATAAGTCGTTAATACAAATAAGCCGAAAAACGCTTTATTTATATTTTACGATCTTCTAATGTTTTGTCGATAACAAACGAAATCATTTTAACGAAACAAATAAAATACGTAAACGGTTTGAGCCAATAGTTTACTAACACACTTACGTTTTCACATAAAATACTAAACAAGTAAAAGTGATTTTATGATTTAGTAATACATATGTAAAACAACTAGTGTTTACATATTGGACAAATATATACATAACTATTATGTATTATAATGGGTAATATAAATGGGTAGAAGTTTAAGTATGTGACCCATTGACCAAATACACTGAATGTAATTAGATAAAACCCAAAGTCCATGACCCATACCCATGGAGCATAACCCATAGCCCATTGCATGACATCATGCATAAGTCATATATGGATATTATCCATGACCCATGGTTTTAACCCATGACCCATAGACTAGATGCATTGCATCTTGTAGATACATTGTATCTACTTGAATACCCATGGTCCAATGTCTAGGACCCATGACCCATGAACCAAACCCCATGGGCAAAGAGGAGCGTCCCACGGATCCCCTGGTTTACACTGGACGGATCCCTCAAGTGAGGGAGCCGTGGGATCCGTGGAACATTAGCATTTTCTCCTCTATAAATAGTGAGCCATTTCTTCATTGTAACTCACCCCTTTCACATATATTTTCTCTTTGAGTTGTAAACTCTCTAACCACGATCCAAGTGATCTTTGTATGTAGTTTTGTTTTTGTGTGATTCTCTAGGTTCCTCTTGAAGGCTAGATCACCACCTTTTGAAGTCAAGCAAGCTCAAGTCCATGAGTTTCATGCTCGTCATCATCAAGACTACTCGAGGTTCTCTTTGTTGATAGTTCTCTTTCTCATTAGAAGTGTAGTGTTGAAGACATAAGTGAAAGATGTCTAAAGGGTCAAGACGAAGACATTAGTTGAAGGTGTCGAACGTCCGTATTGAAAGCACTAGTGAAGGGTGCTTAGAAGTTAAGTCACAAGGCATTAGTGAAGTGGTGCCTAGAGGTTGTCAAGGCATTAGTGAAAGGTGCCTAAGGTGTAAATTGATACGGTGTTTTCGATGTACAAGATAGATTTGTATTGAGTCAAATGATATTGATATCCTTGTTGATGTTGTCATAAGAGTGGATCTCCTTTGGGTTAGGTCTTGTGTAGTGTTGGTGATAAGGATTTAAAAGGTACCTTTTTAGGGTCATTTAAGCCCTTAATTGATCACTTTTGTATCCGTTACTACTTAGTTTCGCCTTTTCACTTTTAGGTCTCTTGACAAGCAATTGTCGGAATGACACTTATTCGGATGAAAAGGCGCGAATATACTGAAGAAAATGGCCAAAGTCAAGAATCAAGACACTCAAGTCATTGAACTGAAGGCGATAAAATGACACACAATATGAATTATGACGTCACAACATGTTTGTGACGACCAAGAGCTAAATTGATTCTTTACAAGTTACGGCATCTGTTTTAAAGAGTAGGCCGCACTGAGACCTCTAGATTTGATCCGACACGCGTCGAGACTAAAGGCGCACGTTATCACAAAGATAAGGTGACGCTGTCACAATGATAACGTGCCAAGACGAAACTTAACGACGGTGATCCGCGACCAACCGTCAAGTCAAACAGATTTAAAACAATTTTTATAACAAATACAATGAAGATCGGAGAATATAGTGGATTCTCGGTCGTTAAGTCCCAAGGAGACTCAATGGTGTGCAAACACCGATTCAGACGATAGAATGATCACTAATGATAGCGATCGAAAGGATTCAAAAAGGATCAATATTACACTACGTAAAAATTATAAAATAAAAGCGACTTAAATGCAAATTAAGAAAATTAAAAGATAAAAGATATTAAATAAACGCTATCACTATTTTTAAAGTGATGAACGCTTAAAACTTAAAACTTAAAACTTACGCTTAAATAAAAATAACGTAAACGCATAAAATAAAAACGTGAAACTTATACAATATAAATCCTAAAAATATGAAAAATACATTTTACAATCCTAATTATATAAGAAAATTATTAGAAAAGGAAAATTATTTTAACACTATTTAATTAATTATTATTAATTAAAACTATTTATTAAGTATTTAAAATGCACTAAAATAGAGGAAAATACAAAATTAACCTAGAAAATGAAATTATAACTTGGAAAAATCTAAAATATGATAAAACTAATTTTAAAACAGAAAATATATTTTTAGACTTTTATGTATTTATTATTAATTTAAAACTATTTAAAACTAATTTAAATTATTAAAAATACCAAATAAAAGGAGAAAATAGGAAAATACTTTTAAGCTTTTTACATTTATCTAAACTTAAGAAAATGAAAATTATTTTTTGAGACTTTTCTTAATTTTTGTATTAAAAGCTATTTAAAAGGATTAAAACTAATTTAAATTAAGAAAAATAGCAAAACAACTTAGGAAAATCTGAAAATTTCAGGAAAAGTCTAAAATAATATTAGAAAGCTAGGAAAATTAGAAAACATAGGGTTGTGAGTAAGATTATGGAACTGATAAGCAAGAGCTTATTTAAATAAGCACTGTAACAAGCTAATGGAGTCCAAAAGCTACCAAACCAAAGGATAAGCTCTAATATGCTAAAGTAAATGAAATGGAACAAGTATCAATAATCCCTAACCACCGATAAGCTAGATGCAAAGATATGATGAACTGAGATTTTGGCAAAGAAAATGTTGATAAGGGTACCAACTTTAAGAAAATTAAGCACCTAAATAAGTCGCAAACTAGAAACAATAACTTGGAACCTATAATAGACCTAGGTGAGATCTTATAAACCAAATTAGAGACCTAGAGGAGCTATGAAAAGCTCCTGCAAGCTTTTAAAAGTCGAGAAAACTGCTAATGTCAACAGAGGAGGAGCAGCATCTACGGCTTAAAAGACAAGCTTATTTGAGCTTATAGAAAAAAATTACAAAATGCATAAAATGCTAATAAGAAACTAGACCGCTTGAGTTTTAAAACAACTAGAATCATTTCAATTGGATTGGAAATGAGCAAATGAAAATTCTTTCTATTCTGGCTCAAATCAAGGTTTTAGACATTTTGACTTTTGAATCAAAACTAAAAGTTTGACTTTATTGAGGTTTGATCCTGATTTGTGAGATGAATATGATGTATAATGATGAAATAACACCTATCGTAAGCTAGACCTATGTATTTTAAACTCAAAATGAGTTTTACTTGTAAAAGCTAAAATTCAACCGATAAGTCGCTAAGGACAGATTGATGATTTTGACTTTGTGTTGTGTGCACAAAAGTAAGACGAAATTGACTCAAATACAACTAAGTAAACATGATCCAACAGATCTTAACCATTAAATAGATCCTCTAAAACAAATGCAAGAAATCCAAACACCCTTTAAAACCGATGATACAAACTTAAACAAGACAAACAATCGAACATACTCATGCCATTGATCAAACCGAGTTTATATGACCTAATACAACTATTTAAACACATTAAAAGCAATTATGACCACAATTACAAGTGCAGGCAAAAACCGCAATATCGACTTGAAAATGAAAATGGGAAAAACACTCACCACCGTCCGACTTGGTTATGCAAGCCAAAACCAAACCTAAATACTACTCTAACCTACTCTAAATCCAACCCAAAGAAACCTTAGCATCACCCATTTTCCATTCCAATCCAATTTGAGCCCAAGGTTGACTTTTGTTGACTATTTTACTAAAATGCTTAAACTCGATTCCAAAGCATACAAAAGGCTTTAAATAGCTTAAATAAGCTTAGTTGACTTAAAATAAGCTTCTAAGAGCTTTGAACATAAGATTTTGAAACCGCAAATTGCATGCTTAACTTAAAATTTGAAACTAAACATAATCGAAATTCTTGCTTGCATTAAGTCTCAACACATTTAATCAAGGTTTAACTTGATATGGTTTAACAAGAAATTACATTATTTATATATAAACTAAACAATTTAAGATAAAACGACATTAAGGTAAAACTATAAAACTAACTACCCTTCTTTATGCTTTCTTCTTTCTTTTATACCCAAAAGCTTCCTTCACTTTCTCGAGCACTTCCCACCAATATTCTCGACCATTGGATGTCTTGGGACATTTTGACCATTGATTGAATTTTGGCGCCAAGTTGCATTTGACAAGTGGAGGTTGATTGAAGTGGGAGATCATTTAATGGTTTTTGAGTTGTGTTGAGGTGGGGGACAAGGAGAGTGATAAGAAGAGGGGACGATGAGTGGAGGGATTTGTGGTATGAGAAGATAAAGAAAAGGAAAAATGGCTGGGTGTTTGTTTTTGACCGGAGGGTTGACCGCCCGATATTAATAATAGAAGGGTCAAGGTTAAGGGGGTCACAATTAATGACAGTGGGTCACAAGCTGGTGACAGGGTGAATGGGTATTAAAGGCTTATAAATACAAGGACCTTATGCAATTTTCGAAACTACAAGGACCATAACGCCAATTCATCAAACTTTCTTCCAAGGACTGAAAGTGACAATCTTCAAAAGTATAAGGACCAAAATTGCCATTTTGCAATTTTCTGTGGACTATTTCGCCAATTTTGAAACTTCAAGGACCAATTTGTAATTTTCTCAAAACTTTTGATATTTTTCACCAAAGGACTAAATTTGACAAGTTATGATTTAAAAGGACCTTTGGTGATTTTTTCTTTGAAATTTTGTACTGTGGACTGCTTTTGACAACTTTTGAAACTTGGGGACTAAACCGCAATTTTGCAAATTTGATATGTTTTCATCCGATTTTGATATTTTTGCATTTAAAACACATAAAACACCGATTTGTGATATTTTGATCATTTTGATGTGTTTCGAGTGTTTTCGATGATTTTGCAGCCTTAGATAGTACAAAATGATGAGTATTTAGACACTCATCAATCCCCCACATCGAGATATTGCTAGTCCCTAGCAATGATTTGAGAAAACATAATGGATTTTAATCTCTTTACCAAAAGCCATTACTCGAGTAGCCAAATGTTTTAGTTCAAGTAAGAACCATGGTACATCGATAACCATGTGATTTTGAGCAAACCACCAAGTCAGAACGGATTTGATTTGTCTTTACCGTAAGCCGCACTTTCTCGGACTAGCCAACTCTTAGATAAATTATCGAATTATCTTTGGTGAGCTGAATACCAATTATGGATTTTCCATCGCCTTTACCACAAGCCATAACTCATGGGCTAGCCAACTCTTCACTTTTAAGGATATGGTGAAGTTGAGAACCATACAATTTTGGGCAAATTGCAAGCCATATAAACGGATTTGATATATCTTTACCAAGAGCCGCTTGTCCTCGGATTAGCTAATCCTTTTGTCTTACGTATATGGCGGATCGATAACTCAAATGAGTAAGTGTAAACACTTACTCCAAAAAATTTTGGCCAAAACGGGGGAATATGATAAAATTTTGGCCAAAACGGGTGGATAATATATGATAAAATTGTGAGAATTCCCCACACTTAGAAATGAATATTGCCCTCAATATTCAAAGTACCGAACGGTTATGCCAAACAAAGAACGTAAAGGGAAATACTACGCCATTATTTATAAAGATTTTTTTTTTTTTTTTTTTTTTTTTTTAAGATATATATATATATAACATGGGCATTACCCCACACTTAGGTGGTAGAAAGGGGTAAGAAGATGTAAATATGGGTGAAAACCCATATAGTGCGTAACATCGCTTTTTGGTTACCGAGTCGCTAGCTTGACTCGACCCGAATTCATTGGTTCACGGGAAGCAAAGTGGAAGAAACAATCTCCATCGGACTTTCGCTCAAGATGTTTGACAAACATTTCAAGCACGCGAAAGTTCCACACCGATGAGATAAAGAGAAAGACATGCATCTACTCACAAATGATAAACGAAATGCCGGGTCAAAGATAGTGTCCTCACTCCCAAGGAGTGAAGAAGAGAGAAGTCACATCATAAGTGAGGAATGGAAGAAAGATGTTGATAACAATCAAGATCCATTCTTCATCCTCAAATGTAGACATGTCGGGAGGAAGGGTGAAGGTAGTATCATCAATAAGCAAACTCTTATGATAGAGTATACCTTCCTCCGAGCCAATATCATCCTCAAGATCAAAATGGAAATGATCATATTCCGAGGAGATATGTCATGAGAGAGTTCACCGAGAACTCTTCATGAAGAGAATCATTGAAAAGCCTCAAGCTCGGGCTTGTCCAATGTAGAGTCACTATCCACAACGGGATAGGAGATGAAGTCGACTTAGCACAAAATGATTCGATCTTAGAAACGAGGAGATTTATATTGAACAATTGTTCACGAAGTATCTCGTCCTCAATTTGGATCATCGTAATCTCTCACTCCTCTAAGCTAACTAGCTAAGGTAGCTCTCGACATAATCGATGTCTCCATAGGATAAAGAATCGCCAAACAAGTACAATCTTTATCGAATCGGAGAACATCTCGACATGATCATATGGAATGTCAAGAGGAGGAGAAGAATCATCAAGAGGCTCATCACACATACACGGAGATAACCCTGACTCACTGGGTTGGAACAAGGCTCAACACTAGACGATTCCATTTCGGAATAGTGCTAGAAGGCTCGCCCCCATTATGAGAGAGTCTTTGAAGTAATAAAAGGTAAGATAGGTGGATAGCTAGACCGAGGAGTCGAGAAATGATATCTTTCAAAGGAATAACAAGTCCTCATAGTATTCCCTCATTTGAATACTATCCTCATCATCATCGCCATCATATCGGATTCTTATGTTCATCTCAAGCTTACACACCATTCTTTTCATTTGTAGTTTTTTCAATGCGATTTCTTCGTAACTTTGAGGAAGATTACACCCTCGTAATCATTGAAATGCCGTGAAGGCTCTAAGTTCGATGACCGATGGAATATCGCGGGGTTGGAAATTGTCAAACCGGAGAATTGGAATTTTGAAAATTTTGATTCATCCTGACATTCAAAAGTCGCATGAGGACCCCGCACTCACAATGTAGATAATTGGGAAAATAACTTTCACCAAAGTTCGATTGTAACATGGTTCCTACCATGACAAGCGGACCTGGTGGACAATCGTAACCGAATGAGAATCATTCTCACAATACTCGCATGAGTAGGATTCAGACAATGGTGGAGGTAGGTAGGAAAATCGGTGTTTCATTTGAAATGGGATCTGGATTATCACAAACTTGTCTCCAAACCCACATTGGTACATCGCCGACAATTTCCACCGCTAAATGGACCTCCACACTGTGAACATGTCAAATACCATGACATAGAGAATTAAACAGATAAGAGGATAAGAGATGAAGAATTAAACGGATTAGAGGATAAAGGATGGAGAATTAAACATGTTTGAGGATAAAGAAATGTAGAATTAAAAGATTGAGGATAAAAGATGGATATTTTTGATTTTTGAAAACATGCTATAAAAACAAAGAATGAAAATATTTTTATGCTTTTAACACTTCAGGAAAAGTGTTAATGAACTTTTGGGTTTTTGAAAACTTTACAAAAACTTTTACAAAAGATGGGTATGTGCAAGAATGGATCCGAAAAGGCTAAACACACGCTAAAGTCTCCCAAGAATGGCGCTAAAATTTGATCCATGAAACCGTCAAGTCAAAACAGACTTAAAACAATTTTAAACACAAATACAATGAAGATCGAGAATATAGTGGATTCTCGGTCGTTAAGTCCCAAGGAGACTCAATGGTGTGCAAACACCGATTCAGACGATAGAATGATCACTAATGATAGCGATCGTAAAGGATTCGAAAAGAATATTACACTACGTAAAAAGTTAATAAATAAAAGCGACTTAAATGCAAATTAAGAAAATTAAAAGATAAAGATATTAAATAAACGCTATCACTATTTTTAAAGTGATGAACGCTTAAAACTTAAAACTTAAAACTTACGCTTAAATAAAAATAACGAACGATAAAATAAAAACGTGAAACTTATACAATATAAATCCTAAAAATATGAAAATACATTTTACAATCCTAATGATATAAGAAAATTATTAGAAAAGGAAAATTATTTTTAACACTATTTAATTAATTATTATTAATTAAAACTATTTATTAAGTATTTAAAATGCACTAAAATAGAGGAAAATACAAAATTAACCTAGAAAATGAAATTATAACTTGGAAAATCTAAAATATGATAAAACTAATTTTAAAACAGAAAATATATTTTTAGACTTTTTATGTATTTATTATTAATTTAAAACTATTTAAAACTAATTTAAATTATTAAAATACCAAATAAAAGGAGAAAATAGGGAAAATACTTTTAAGCTTTTACATTTATCTAAACTTAAGAAAATGAAAAATTATTTTTTGAACTTTTCTTAATTTTTGTATTAAAAGCTATTTAAAAGGATTAAAAACTAATTTAAATTAAGAAAAATAGCAAAACAACTTAGAAAATCTGAAAATTTCAGGAAAAGTCTAAAATAATATTAGAAAGCTAGGAAAATTAGAAAACATAGGGTTGTGAGTAAGATTATGGAACGATAAGCAAGAGCTTATTGAAATAAGCACTAGAAATAAGCTAATGGAGTCCAAAAGCTACCAAACCAAAGGATAAGCTCTAATATGCTAAAGTAATGTAAATGGAACAAGTATCAATAATCCCTAACCACCGATAAGCTAGATGCAAAGATATGATGAACTGAGATTTTGGCAAAAAAATGCTTTGACAAGGGTACCAACTTTAAGTAAAATTAAGCACCTAAATAAGTCCGCAAACTAGAAACAATAACTTGGAACCTATAATAGACCTAGGTGAGATCTTATAAACCAAAATTCAGACCTAGAGGAGCTGAATTGAGCTCTGTGCAAGCTTTGCAAAGTCGAGAAAACTCTGCAGTAACAAAGAGAGAGGAGCAGGCATTTAGGCTTAAAAGACAAGCTTCTTTGAGCTTATAAAAATTACAAAATTCCACAAAATGCTAATAATAAACTAGACCAGCTTGAGCTTTTAAAACAACAAATTTCACCGAAATTGGCTTGAAATGAGCAAATTAAAATTCTTTCTCAGATGGGCTCAAATCAAGGTTTACATTTCGACTTTTGAAGTAAAACTAAAAGTTTGACTTTATTGAGGTTTGATCCTGATTTGTGAGATGATTATGATGTTATATGATGAAATAACACCATGTAAGCTAGATTAATGTATTTTAAACTCAAAATAAGGTTTTGACTTAGCTAAAATTTAACAAAGGAGTCGCTAAGGATGATTGATGATTATTGACTTTGGTGTTGCAAGCACAAAAGTAAGACAGTAAATTGAGTCAAATACAACTAAGTAAACATGAACCAAGTATAGACTTATCTATCAAGCCTCTAAAACTGCTAAAACTTACTAATCCAAACACCCTTTAAAACCGATATACAAACTTAAAACAAGATACAACAATCGAACCGATACATGCCAATGATCAAACTGAGTTTATATGACCTAATACAACTATTTAAACACATTAAAAGCAATTATGACCACAATTACAAGTGCAGGCAAAAACTGCAATAATCGACTGAAAATGAAAATGGAAAAACACTCACCACCTGTCCAGCTTTGTTGCAAACCAAACCAACCCAAATACTACTCTAACCTACTCTAATACAACCCAAAGCAACCTCTAGCATCACCCATTTTCCATTTCCAATCCAATTTGATCAAGGTTGACTTTTGTTGACTTTTACTAAAATGCTTAAACTCGATTCCAAAAGCTATCAAAAGCTTTAAATAGCTTAAATAAGCTTATTTAACTTAAAATAAGCTTCTAAGAAGCTTGAACATAAAATTTGAAACCGCAAATTAGACAAGCTTAACTTAAAATTTGAATTTGTAAACATAATCGAAATTGAATTGCTTAATTAAGTCTCAAAACTCTTAAAGGTTTTACTTCGATATGGTTTAAGAACCGAAATTACATTATTTAGATACTAAACTAAAATTTAAGAAAAACGACATTAAGGTAAAACTATAAAACTAACTACCCTTCTTCTGCTTCTTTCTCCTTTTATACTTCCAACTGTGCTTCCCACTACTTCTCCGAGCACTTCCCACCATTATTTCGACCATTGGATGTCTTGGGACATTTTGACCATTGATTGAATTTTGCGCCAAGTTGCATTTGACAGTGGAGGGTTGAGTGAATGGGGAGAGATCATTTAATGGTTTTGAGTCGTGTTGAGTGGGGGACAAGGAGTGTGATAAGGAGAGGACCTGAAAGTAGGGATTTGTGGTATTCAGGTGGAAGAGGAAAAAATGGCCAAGTGGGTGTTTGGTTTGACCGATTGGTTGACCCGATATATTAAGGGAAGGGTCAAAATTAGGGGTCCAAATTCATGTGGTCCAAAAGGTTATGGTCCAAAATGGGTTAAAGGCTTATAAATACAAGGACCTTATTGCAATTTTCAAAAACTACAAGGACCATAACCGCCAATTCATCAAACTTTCTTCCAAGGACTGAAAGTGACAATCATCAAAAGTATAAGGACCAAAATTGCCATTTTCCAATTTTCCAGGACTAATTCCGCCAATTTTGAAACTTCAAGGACCAATTTGTAATTTTCTCAAACTTTGTATATTTTTCACCAAAGGACTAAATTTGACAAGTTATGATTTAAAAGGACCTTTGGTGATTTTACTTTTGAAATTTTGTGCTCGTGGACTGCTTTTGACAAATTTTGAAACTTGGGGACTAAAACCGCAATTTTGCAAATTTGATATGTTTTTCATCCGATTTTGATATTTTTGCATTTAAACACATAAAACACCGATTTGTGATATTTTGATCATTTTGATGTGTTTCGAGTGTTTTCGGATGATTTTGCAAATATATAAGACAAAATGATGAGTATTTAGACACTCATCGGTCTTCAATTGATTTTGTGTATGCTTGCATGTTCTCCATGTCCGACTAATTTACTTATGTGTTTGCTTAGGTAATATGAAACCTAGTTATTCAATATTGATTGGTTGTCTCTTATCTTAACTGTGATTGACCTAGTATTGTGATAGGTCATTCGTTGTGTTAGTAATGCTTGATTAATCTTTGTTGAACCTTAGCATATAGTTACTAGTGGAATTGTAGGCTAAACATCCTAAGAATACCTTAGTGTTAAGTTTATGAATCCTAGAGATTTCGTAGTCATTAACCTTGGTAGCTTCAAAGAGTTAGGGATAAACGTATACCCTACGGCCTTAGAAACACAACGCGTTAAGAATAAGGACGTGACAATTCAACCATCAATAGGAGATAACTGGGGAGTAATAAAATCTAAGTAAACACATTTTTAATCATCATACGAGCACACAATAATAGACATAGACTACCCCTAGCTTAGTTAATTAGATTAGATAATAGTAGAGTAATCGGTAGAAATACCAACCCCCCCCCCCCCAATCCAAACCCCGAGATTCATACCTTTCCATTTTCTAAAAAATACAAAAAAGATAAAAAAATAATCTTCCTCAACCCCAACCTTAGCGTAGTAATTTCTTACTAGCATTCCTATTCCCTAGAGAACGATATCAATACCCAAGCTTACCCTAATACTACACTACAACGATTAGGTTCACTTCTAGGTGTTGAAAACTTGCTCGATTTAAAAGGAAGTTCCTTTACCCGAACGCACTGCGTGCTGCATCAAGTTTTATGCGCCGCCGGGAATAGAATAGCTAGTTAGAGTCCACCTCGCTTAGGTTTCCTTGCTTGATTCCTATCAAGTAAGCTTTTTTTCCCATTTTTAGCTTCCTCGTAGTCTATCCCCTTCTTCGTGACCTTTATTAGTAATCCCATCACTTTTCATTATGGAAGGTGATAACCAACCACCACCATCAACCCACCACCAAATGACCCGCCAAGAGGCCATACTCGGTGAATACTCAAGTACCAAGCCACCTAGGCTATAGGAACACCATTGAGCTTCCCGACCAAGCCCAAACTACGGCCTGGGTGATCCGACACCATCCGGTTGGTAAAACGGATGTGCATTCCATGGACTTCGTCCAAGATCCTAATCAAGATCTTAAGGATTTTCTTAAATCGTCGATTCCATTGACCTCGGCGTTGCTACCACTGGAGACCACGCTATGCCTCTTCCACCTCTCTACAGACCAAGCTAGTAATTGCTTGAGCGACTCCACACTGCTCCATCTCAAGTGGGATGATCTCACCTCTGCTTCCTTGCTCAATTTTTCCCACCGTGAGAACTACTAAACTTAGACGAGACATCTTGACGCTCCAACAACTTCAAGGTGAGTCTCTATGAGGCATGGACTGATTCAAGGACTTACTCCATAGAGTCCCCTCATCATGGCATTGATCTCTGGCTTCAAATCCAAATCTTCTAATACCATACCGATTTCATCACAAGGCGATCCATTGATCAAGCCACGGTGGAAGGCTTATCGACTTCAACGCAGAGGAATCTTGGGATATTATAGGAAGAGCTTGCCGATCAAGTTACAAAAATTGAATGAATCCTCAAACCCCGTTAGAGTGGTTAATGCCATATCAATTCCTCTGAATCTTCCAACACCATCAAGAGCAAATGAGTGCTCTTGAGAGAAGTATTGATTATCTAATTACTCAGGCAGAGAGCCCCGAACGAATCCCTCGGAAATGGTTAATTCCGCTGATCCCGCCAACCACCCAACACCTTCTCCGAATCCCCAAGTCGCGAGCATAACTTAATTCAACGCGCCCATTCTACTTCCCCAATACCACTCTCACCGAGCTTTAAGGAACAAATGGGGAGTACATGGCAACTCATATGGAGATTAGAAAATTAAAGAGGAGTTTTATAGAAAAGGAGGAGATGCAAGCAAAATAACGGAGATGATGAACTTGGTAAAAGAGTATGCCAAGACAAAAGTTCCTTAAAGGTACTAGTAAGAAGAATGATTACCTCCCACTTCGTTTGTTAACGCCATTTCCATTATGCCCGATGAAGATGGAAAGTTCTGAGGAAAAGGAAACCGAGAAAAGCAAGAGGAGGAGGTCAAACTAATGATGAGCCCGAGACCATCGAGTACTACCTAAAGCATGAGATTAACAAAAAACCATTGTCAACCAAATGAACAACTTTAGGTACAATGAGGTTCTTAGGAAAGCCCTCAAGGAAAATAATAAAAAGAGTACGACACAATGCCTATGGGACCTATGTATGAGCTCGTTCTAAAAACCAAGAATTAAAAAGCTTAGAAACCACGGGAACTTCGTGATATCATGTAGCATAGGTGACGATAATATAAATGCCTTAGGCGATCAAGGGTCCATGTAAACATAATGCCATTATCGGGCCTATAATAAGTTGACTAGGAAAAAGCCACCAAGACCAATCTTAGACTTTCCTTAGCAAATCACACATATGTCTACCCCATAGGGATAGCAAGGATGTTTTAGTAGAAGTAGCTAATATTTTCTATCCAAAGGACTTCGTGATTATAGACATTGAGGAAGATAGAAACATGCCACTATTCTTGAACACCTTTTCTCGCCACCGCAAAGCAACCATCAAATGCGGTGAGGCATCATGATACCTAAAAGCGGCAAGGAGTACGCTAGGATACCTATTGTTCCAAGGTATCCTCTTAAGATCATGGAGAAGATTACGGATGAGAATCCACAAGTCCCTAACAATGTGGTTAGGAAGAAACGAACGATTGGGAGAAAGGGCTTAGAGATTTCATGGTTCAGGACTACATGCAACATTGTGGAAGCGATAAAAGTTAGGAAATAATCCTACCTCAATACCACAAACACAAAGGAACCCTAAGGAATTTTTAAGAGAGAGAAAGTACTTGTACAAATCACTTAATAAGAGCATTAAGAGGTAGAAACAAGCCAAGATGGTTTGGGCCTTATACGGAAGTGAAGGAAACTAATCTAAAAGATAAAACCGTTATCATAATAGATTTGACGCTGGGAAGGAATCCACTCAGAAGCATACAACATCTACGCCCTTTGATGAAGGACTAGTAAAAGTAGAAGGTGACGGTAATGAAGTCACGTAGTGTGGCACGACTCGAGTCTAGCTACAAGACTCATAAATAAAGAAAAGCGCCAGGGAGGCAACCCATGCTTAATTCTTTTGCTTGTTTGTGTCGTGGCATCTTTTATTGATTGTTTATTCTCATGTTTAAATTTATAAAATGCTTTATTTTGTCTTTAACCTCGCTCTTAATTACATATAAAGGTATTTTACATAAGGGATAAGTGGAGGATTACACACGCTTATAAGAAACGTGAACATGAGAATTACAATTATTTAAAAGATATATGTGTGTTTGTTCGAGTCAAATGCTTCAGTATCGAGTCATAATGGATGTTTTGCGGTGAAATTTTTCCGATTTTAAAGATAAAAATGTTCTAGAATTTTTCCAAAATCGCAGACATCGCCGTCAGATAACTGACAGGGCGAATCGCAACCGACGCTGGTGAGTAAGGTAAATGTTTACTACTTCTTCTCGCTTTCGAGCTACTTATAAATTTTTGGAATTTTCTAGGTCTTAATTTTCCGTAAAATCAGAACATCCATTCCACAAGCATTATATCCTAGTTTAGTAGAGTCATATATATATATTGTTACAACCAATTTTACGCGAAGGTTTCGCTTGTATTCTTCAAGTGTGCAGTTTAATTTATCAAGAAGAAGATACATAAGATGAGAAGGAGCTTTTCACGCAAACATTCTTCTTCAAGAAAGATGTAACCACCACTTCACACGGATCCTACCGAGCTAATCGTAGAGAGTACTAGTTTCTTTTAGTTTTAATTACCTTCCATTATCATAACTTTGATATTTCGGGGAACATTGGGACAATGTTCTAAATTTATGTGTAGGAGGAAAATAAAACGGAACTTTGAAACTATGTTTATCCTTGACTATTTTCCTTGGCCAATTTCATTTGTGTAATAAACCATGAGAAATATCGTTAGGTAATTTTGGCACCAAATTTAAATTTTTCATGACATATAGGAGTGGGCCATTGGTCTTAATAAATGTCTCATGGATAGAAGTTATATGACTAGCACAAAAACCCTTTACCACTTAAATTCCACCCAAAATGCGAGGATCGCCTTAGATTTGTAGGAATTAAAGCATTCATCTTTAATGCTTAGAGTGAACCGGTAGTATAATAGATTCTATAACTTGTTTTGTGATGCATTCCGAGATCGCTAGTAAGACTACACTTGTGTAGTTAGGAATAACTAAATGATAAGAGGCATTAGGATAACCCTTGTTTGATACATGTAATATAATTACTTCTTCCACATCGGCCGAGTAATTCCCCACACCCTTTGCGCTTGTACTCATATTTAGTACACGATACCCCTAGTTAACCCCTCGATCCTATCCTTTTGCGGTTCTCGTGATGTTTTGTTCTCAAATATCAATGAAGAGCATTGTTTACAATCCACCCCCAAAATTACACCCACCTTGCTTTAGCCTACCTTGTATGCACTCACTTTTAGTTATTATTGTCGATCACACTAAACCCTTAGTTCAATTATCTAGTTGCTTGCATAAGTTGCTAAGTCGAGTCATATCCTTTGTACATAGTTTGGGACGATTGGGACTCATGGGAAAAGTTAAATTTTATGAAATGACGGAAGGAACGTTAAATTCAAATTTTTATTTCATGTAATAATGTACTCCAAGTGTTTTGATCTTTCAATTCGGGTCAAATTAGTGTTAGAGTAATAAAAACTCAAGCGTAGGGATGTGCCTATATATCCCTACTATTTTGATGTTATCGTAGAGGATGGTAAAGCAAAAGTGTATGGAAAAAAATCGAAAAAATCGAAAAAAAATAAAAAATAGAGTGTTGAAAAAAAAACACGCTACCATCCTACATCTATCTTTAAATTTATGTTTGTTTGTTTCGGTTATCTAGAGTTTAGAGTGTCGTAGTCTTGGCTTAGCAACGCCATTCTTCGTGATGCTTGTAACATAAAGATTTTTGACTTACTACACACTAAATCGCTTATCCCACCAAACCCTTTGTTTCTCTACCGAAGCCTACTGTTACAACCCTTTAAAAGACCTCTTGGATAGTCTTTCCTAGGTGCTTACGCCAAAGCGATGGAGGTTTGATCTAGTCTCAAGCCTATGGTAATCTATGTACTAGGACCGTTAATGAGTGTTTATCTTTCATTTGTAACTTGTTATATTCCATATACACCCGAGAGATGTTAGTATCCAAACACCCCATGAGGTGCTAGTATGTATTCGTGTTTGTTATGGATTTATGGGCTTATATGTGTTGTGGATCGCTTTCAAACTAATGCTTCATGACCCTAACTTATAAATCATATGGTAAAGCACATTTGTTTCGAGGACAAGCAAATACCAAGTGTAGGGATATTTGATAAGGATTTAAAAGGTACCTTTTCGTGGGGTCATTTAAGCCCCTTAATTGATCACTTTGTATCCCATATTACTTAATTTCGCTCCTTTTCACTCTTTAGGTCTCTTGAAGGCAAATTGTTGGAATGACACCGCTTCAAAATCAACACTTTGTTTTGGTCTCGACTTATTTTGATAAGTTTGAGGAGACCGAAGAGCCTGGTTTAAACTTGCTAGACCTAAGGACCTGTTTGACCACGAGGGCATGTATGAGGGTTCAAAGCTTTTGAAAACAATCTTTGTAAATGACCCTTTTGTGACATTTAAAGCACTCCTGTCCTCATGGCTTTAGCATTTGAAAAACTTTTGTTTCTTCTTATAAATCTTTTGAATTAGCAAGGAGTGCCCTTTCTTGAAACTCATGTGTAAGTCATTCGTACTCCTCACTAGTTCTCTCATCGCCTCATCATCGAATTTTATTGAAAACTCAACATTGTTTGAAAAGAAAGCGCTTGAAATGGGTGTTGAGGTGGTTGTCGTGAATTTTAACTCTCGAGACTTTTAAATCGTGGTATCGCCTATTGATAAGATTATCTTCATAGACAATTTCCCATAGATGTCAAGAAATTCAAGAGTTCGAATATGATTTGCATTTCTAAGCCCCCGAGAGAAGTTCAACCATTTCGTGGAGACAGTGACAAAACCTACATTTAATTCATGTTTAGACAACTTGACACCATCATTTGACAATTCATTCAACAAGGTT